>JAXIUW010222396.1:0-10544 GCA_035591015.1 Cephalothrix simula
TTCTGGTTCTTAAAAATGGTTCTGAATCATTGAGACACTTAAGCACCGATTTCAGGACGCAAAAGATACAGGAATTATATTTGAGAAAAAATCAACGGGCATTTTTTTTCAAAATATGGGCCCAAAATGGCTAGGTACCCTTTCTTAGTTTAAACAAGTTAATGTTTCATCGCTGGTTAAAGAAGCCTAATTTCCAAAATGGAGGGGTGTTCCAAAACCTTAGGCTACTACTGTATTAGAGCCGACCAAACATACTAGCTCATGAATATATTCATGAGGTCGTGGGTCAGCAATTTCGTAATTTTAATTGTCCTTCCAAGTAAGAACTCACATTTCAAGAGAAATCAGGGCATGTTTTTGTTACACATAGGAATATGTTGGATATAATTTTCACTTTTGGACTTCTGGAAAGTAACTTGAATTTCTATTTAAAAAAAAGTAAACTCCCAGTCTGATTGGCAGGCATTGTTCACCAATACAAAGCCATATTTAAACCTGTTACGCACACTGTATTTGGTTTCAATTGAATTTATAACGTCGTTTTGGCCGCCATATTGGATTTCCGCCATCTTCGGTTTCCTAACTTCCTTGACCTTGAAAACCATAAAAAGGACATATTACAAGCCATACTTTTGAGATTAAATTTTTCCCGCTATCTTGGATTTCCGCTGATTTCTTTCATGAAATAATATGTTTTACTTCGGGGTTTTTTTTGTGGGACTTACAAATAATGTTCAATCCAGCAATAAAGGTTATACAAATTAACGATTTTTTCCACAAAATCGATGACCTAGTGTATCACCGACTACCTGATTTTCTCAAAAAATGGATATTAACAAATTAGCCAACAGGTACCAATCACGTTTTTATAAGTCTCATTTCCAGAGTTTATTAAAGGAAGGTTATTTTTTTAACGTTAGGAAACTGACAAAATGTAACAGCCCATAATCTAAGCAGAGTATAATTCAAATGATGGGTATTCTATAGGGGAAAGAGGACAAAATATCGCGAGAAGAATAGCGAATAGCCTAATGACCAAAAGGATATTAGATGCTATCTCACAGGGTACGATAATTGGTCGGAAACGCCGCATTTATTGCTAAAGCTATCTTACAACACAACGTTCAATACATAAGGTAAGATCAACGAAACAATCAGACTGAAGAGAATCTGCTATGAGGCCAAAAGTGGATAAATTGCCCGAATGTAGTTTGTATCAGAAATGTGTAGGATAGTTATTCATATCAAAGTGTGTATAAGAAGAAATTTATAGTATCATTAAAAGCCTTAAGACTATTAAATTTAAATACATTACCAGGCCCATACTAAAAAACCACAGGAGTTACTGGTAAAAAGGGAGACATTTCGAGATCACTTTGCATTTTGAAGAAAATTTTCAATACAATAGAATACAAAGTGCTAATTACCGCATAACGATAGAAGCGACAATTGAATTTTCGCGTCGTATATAAACCTATGAACATGTATGAAAAGTGGAGGGTCATAAATTAAGATTACCTTGGTTAACCAGGAGTTATTGGTAAAAAGGTGGAGGGTCACAATATTAAGAAAACCTTGGTGGTTAAGGCTGAAAAACTGGAGGAAAAATGTCACCAAGATACATTTTTACATCTTGCGCATCGAGGCTATATGATTTATCATCCAACAGTGTGGACTATACCATTGAGTATCAACATGATATCTATATTATTTACGGTTCATCGAGGTTCATACATAGAAAAAAATCAAAATTTTGAATGACCAGTACACAGTAAACTTTTAACGGAGTCAAAATCAAATGTCTTCTGCAGTACACACCTTCTTGACGAAAAACGCCCGAGGCACAGCATTTGAAGGATTTATCGCATGCTATTGTGTTTCAATTTACTACTGGTGCTCTATTGGTCTTCACAGCCCCATCAACTTCCGCCTAATTCTACCCGACAATCATGAGACAGCAAATACTGCCATTCACTCACAGCGGGAACATATGCCTTTGACAGGTGCCAAAGGCAGGCCATCTACAACATCTAAAGTGATTAACTAAGGTCGAACAATGAAGAAGTAGACTTCTTTATACTGAATCTGATCGAGATCTTAACAGCTTAAAGCTTAGCTAAACGAAATTTATAATGAATTCAGTAACTTTAAGAATTGATTCTATAAACATGATAAGGTACGAATCATAAAATCCAAGAAAGTAAACTTTTTTAAGGATTTAAAAATCTTAAGAAGATTATAAAAGCCACCCTCTGAAATGTTTAAATAAATGCCTTTATTTGTTATCATTTCGCCTTATCTGGAGATTAACTTAGTTAAAAACCGACTATGAAAACATTTTATAAAGGTAACAATACATTTCACAGTGCACCATTGCTCTTTTTTGCCCGACCTCGTACCCCCAGGCGCTAGCGGCTGGGGTACAAAAGAGAACGTTATTATTACCTTTGATCAACCATGAATGGGTTTTTGAATTGACAACAATAAAAACGGTAGTCCTTTTCAAGTTAAGTAGCAATTTAAGCTAAAGATCTGGCTAAACTGGGCGATTTTAAAATCAGTCAAACAGGACGAAAATTCTGGCATATTAAACATCAAAACCATCTCTGAGATGGGGCGGCATTCATTATAGGCCTCTTCTGTGTACACTCCTATAATAAGACCTCACGATACTGCCTATTTGGGCGGAATGGCAAGATATAATCTCATTAAAGCTTGAATAGATTCCGACAGGGCGACTTAAGGACATAAATCAAACCCAGAGTTTGTACACATTGGGTAAATTTCAATGATCGTTTTGGTTCGAAGCTCATGGAACCCATGATAATAGCAAGTGTATATTCTTATAGACCAAGACGTGATCTGTATATAATAAAGGATACAAAATTTTAGCTTGAAAAGCAGTTAAGTGACTAAATACAATTTTGATAGTAAATCTGTCTAGATCATAAATAACCCTGAAAAGAGCGATTTAAAATGGTATTATTAGTACTTACCTGATCTTGACTACTGTGATCTAATAAGGGGTTATCAGTCGAGCCAGGCGTACTTGGGCCTTTACTATTTATTCCGCCTTCACGGTCGTCTATCACCAAATCTATGGGCATTTTCCCCTTTAGGCAACTTATGTATCTGTGACAAAAATTGTCACACAATTCGTGCACCTAAAATACAAAGTAAAAATCATTTAAAATTTTATTTTCTGCATTTCCAAGTTTCTGTGGATCAGAGACTTATTTTATGAGATCTTATGACTTTTAGTTTTATCAATGTATATGTATTTTTATGATCTACATTTTGATTTATTGATTGTTGTGATAAGAAAGTGTCAATTTTGACGGTATAAAATAATGATAATGACACCTCAAAATATAAAGTAGATAGATAGTAAAATTTGTTTTGTAAAGCAATTTGACATTATAAAATCAGCAAGCTAACCTCATACATAAAACTAGTTTTACAGTTTTATAGAGGAAATTTTTACAACCCCATAATCTGTGTTTTTCTGACGGCAATCCATAAAACTGACTGGCAATCACAATTCATCAACTACCAGTACATTAAATTAGACAGACAAAACAAAATAAATAGGTAGAAAATCCAAACTAGAATAGCATCATATACTCTATATTACAAACTGACCGATATAAACAAAAAAATTATTTTGTGCAGAGTTTTTTTTAAATTTAACCAAAAATATTACTTATTAAATTTCAGCTAGCAACCAACGACACTTTGATGGTAACCTGAATCAACAATTACTTAATCTAAATATTTCCAAAATTGTCATAAAAACATGAAAAAAGCATATTGATGAATGATTTAGGACTATATAACCATATATCTGTCACAGATTTTTTATTTCTTAAATAAATTATGCCTTGAAGCCATTTAAAATGCCATAATTTAATCATCACCTATCACATGACTTTAATATTTTCAAAACAATAGAACAATTGTCATTAATTAACTGATTAAAAAATTTATATGAATGCTTTTGATCTTCAAACATCGTCCTTGTTTGATTTTTTTTTAATTTACAAATGGGGTGTCAAAAATTAGCCGACATCTGTTTTCATGCAATGCTTAAAACACTTCAAAGATTGCAACAATAATAATTCATACAAACAACAAACAATTTTCTGACCCTAGAAACAGATTTTAATCCCCGAACGCTATCTCTAGGGGATAAAATTGCATTTGTAAACATATGCCTTTACCAAAACGCTATAACATACTGTAAATTTATATGGTCCAGAAAGCAATACACATGGTTTTAATTAAGAAAACAGGCAACACGCACAGGGGGCATTATGGGATAAACTTAAAAGTACAAAGAACATGGAAACTTATGAAAAAAAAGTGTGTTTACTTTTCAAATACTATAGGAAATATAAAGACTTTATAGTCCTATATCCCATCTATATGTATGTCCTAATTTCTAGGTGTATCAAAATAGGTCGAATTAAGATAAAAATACAAAAGAAGATATTTTAGGTCAATTTATATACACACAAACATATAATGATATAAATTTCCAAGGAACTTATTCAAAATAAGCCAAAACAATTTTTCGGCATAACATTGTTGACGTCTTGAATGCAATAAGAATTAGCAAGAAAGCACTTTTCATCTGATAAGACTGATTAGTACAAAAATTATTTTTTCCTTCTAATCGGCGAAAATATTAATAATATTAGCTGTTTCAGTATGATAAACAAGTAATAAATAATATATCAAGATAATTTTTCATCGTTTTATTTTGCCTTAAACAATAAACACGTTCTCTATCCATCTTATCAACATCACCTGAATTTCTGATGTAGCAGAGTAGGCTAACGTCGCTAACACCAGTAATAAACTACTATCAACCAAAAATACTTGTCACAAGTGGTAGTTTTGTGATAATCAAGCTGTTTTACAGTCTATAGTTTAGTACTAACGATTGAGCTAATCCCCTCTGATGAGTTAGTGAACAGAATTCGTGATGAGCCTAAAAAAGGCTAGAAGAGGCTTAAAGAATGAATATCCGGCCTTCAACTAACACGCCAAACCCGTTAATTATAGATTATTGGGGACTTCAAACCTTTTTTTACAATTCTATAATGCCCATATACTCTCCGATATCGATGGATGCTATAGCTTCATAACAATATGCACTTTATACCACTTTAAATACGAATTCATTTGTTTATGTGAATAAAACTCTTCTAAAAGGAGCACTAAACCCTCTTTAAAAAAGAGTACCTGGATTCTAAACCCTCTAAAAACAGACTTCGGATAACTTTTTATCCCTTAATGTTTGCAAGTTTGTATTGGTACTTAAAACTATATTTGTATACATGCTTTTTATGTATTGTAATTTGTAATTATATAGCTTTTACAAGTAATTATAGAAAGTATGATCCAAGGCAGACCGCTCGAACTGGGGTAATGTAACATAGCAAACACTCCGCATACTTTATTAATACACTTAATGACACTAATGTCACTATTAATTTGGAGATGAAAAATACGGTGTGTTTGAACTATACAATCATTATAGTATACTATATCTGTATATATATGACATAATTTTTAACAATTACCTTTTCTAGTTCGAGAAGATGAAACCGTAAAACTTGAATAGCTTGCACCATCTGAAAATGTATATTATATTATAATAAAAAATTAAATATAAAACAAGGAAATATAATCACTTTTAGCAAGGAGAGGCTTGACATGTTTTTTATGTCAGCTTTTACTGAATGCAGGATACACTATCTACTAGTACCAAGATCATTGGTAATCACATGTGTATTAACATGTGTTTATGAAATCTTACTCGTACTGAGTAAAAATCTATTATAGTAACTATTATAGTGCCCTAGAAGACAACACTGCCACATATGTGATACGTTGCAATCGGTGATAATACCCTGATCAAATTATTTTAAATTTAATTTTAATTTCAGAGACTTTCTTGTCAGAATTTACATAGACATAAAGGTGCATTTAATGAAATCTCATGAACATAAACAATGATCACCTTTAGTTGATGAACAAGATAGTAAAGACAAAGGGGGCATTATTGAAATATCTTTCGATACTTGAATCTTCAAATCATTTTAATTATAACAGTAAACATTTGAAGAACGAAGCTATAGAATGAAACCGTATCTAATCAGGTAGCCTTGGGTAAAATATCCCAACAGATAAGTCTACGGGAAATGGTCACGAACTGCATTGTCTTTAACTAGATTTTCTCGAGGATGCTCCAATCCCATTTACACCGTGCGTTTTTTAATCCGTTTTCTGCTCCTAATGTTTAAATGGGACTTGAGAATCTTAAGGTAAATCTTATGGAAAACGTTGATTCTAAAAGGTAATATTATGACTGTAAAATCATAGCTCGCTATTAACTTGAGTGAAAGAAAAAAGGCCAGGAATTTCCAGTTCCTAGGATTTTTCTTATAGACGATTAAAGAGATTAAAAACGAACTTAAAGTAAACAGGTAAATATAAATAAAACACTAAACTAGCCTTTTAGTTAATGTTAAGTGATACTATTAATTTTTGCCGGTATGAACTATATACAGTTGCATTATATAGTAGTTTACCAGTGTTTACAAGCCTTAATATAAGAGGCCCTAGCTGAGATTTGTTAGGATCCTGGAGTTTGCTACTTCACCTTAACAGATGGTATAACAGAAACTCCAAGTAAACTAGCCTGATTTTAACCATGAGTTTCCCATCATAATATTACTAAATCATTACAATTTCCTATGATAGTTCATTACTAATTAGATTTCCCTGCTGACAGAGGTCTGAGGTATAAAGGTAATAACCAATTTAAGAGTATGCAGATCTCTCTTTAAAGTCATTTAATGATTACTTTACGACTGATATACACTTCATGATTACACTTCATGATTCTTATGATTTGATTAAAAATAAAGCATCACTAAGGAAATACAAAATTTTATATTTTAAAATTATTTTGAAATTCGATATGATATTAAAGATCTAAATTCCCTAAGGAATGATTAAGATTCAGCTGCCTGAACTAAACATACGGTTTAGGCAGTTTTAGCCGGTTTTAGAGGAAAATAAAACTATATCTTGTTCATGTACTCACATGGTACTCTGAGTCTACTACTTTGATATAAAGAGAGGTATATCTGTCTGGGACGTTATAAATAAACTTAAGATATTTTGAAAAAAAGTTGAATGCATACCAAACTATCTAATTCATTATTTGTAGTGAAAAAAGGTTTTTCTGCACGAGCCTGTGAATAGAAAACAAAAAATTAAAACAAAATTCATTAAAATTATTAACAATTGTTTCAGAATACATTGTACTATACTAGTACCCAGCTTGAAGTACCCATTCAGTTGTTTGAGACAGCTTCTATAAAGCACTGCATATATTTTTTTCGGCGTTAAAAACGAATAAACATCAAGAAATTTTACACGTAAATTTTTGAAGATACATAAACAAAAACTATGTCATTTGAGGCCTGAAGATTAATTACTATACCTGCATTATCTAAAAGCAGCAATAAATGTTCAAAGATAAGGCTGTCAGTTCATATATCAAAGGGAAATATTTGTTATGAAAAAATGAAAATTGGTGATATAATATTACAATAAAAACGTATAGTCTTCGATCTACCAGCATGTAACAATAATGGACTAATAATCCCGGGTTGGAATGTTTTTCAAGATAACAAATACAACAAAGAGATTAAAGAAAAAAACCCTTACCTGCTTGGCAAAGACGGCTATATCCTCATTAAAAGACTCGGACGAGCATACATCACCAGCTACGCCTGGTTCTCTAGGGGTACACGTTGCCAACTCACATTTTTCAAAAATTAAAGCCAATAACGGAAATATGGGATGCCTAAATATAGAAAAAATCGAAAACACCTAAGAATTCTGGTCGACGATCATGTCAAAACCTAAACTGTCATCACTAATTTTACGGGATTATGTACTCTACCGTGTGACTTAGGTTACAGGATAGATTTTAAGATGACAATAAAAAAGACTTCTCGACTTACCCATAAATTTGGTCTTTATCCCTTTTTACTTGGCTATCAGGTTGTGAAGACCCCATAACACCAGGCATAGATGATGCAGTTGAATATGATGGATAGGACGCGTGGTGTAAAGGTGGGCCATGATTTAATGTCTGAGCGGATATATGAGTCTGCATAGTTCGGTGTGGATCATACATTGAATGCCCGTCCATATTCCCATAATGGGGGATTTCATTTTCAAACTAAAAATAACATAATAGACACAATAAAATAATAAATCATTTTAATAGACACGGCCTCAATCGTTAATTTATAGTCATAATATTAATAACTCATAAACTTTAGTCTTACCCGTTGAGCCATGCACAAGGCTGCTCTAGTTTCCAAATCGTATTAAAATTCCAGTACGTAACTATTTTAAAATTCCCAACGGATTAACAAAAATATAATCCACAATAGTGATGAGCCCACTGGCTGTCATGAACCCTTTAAATTGTCAAAGTGAGCGCCTCATTCTTGTACAGCCTTCAACCTAACCCGCGAAATAACAACTAAACTGTCTAAGCTCGTGGCTCAGACTACTAAATCTGTCAATCAGAGGGAGCAGCCAATTACACAGTGCGTCAATCAATCCTGCCCATTTCACTCGCTGAATTGAAAACTTAGTAAATCTTACGCCCATAGATCAAATCGCTCAGAAACAGCATGGATGTAACATACATTTTACCCACTTTAAAAACTTTATTTTTATCCAGAAAAATTTAAAAAAAAAAAACTTAATTTAGTCATTGTACATCACTATTTTTAAAATTTTTAGATTTTAAGTTTTTACATACTTATCAGGTTTCCTTCTACAGCTGCTCCCCGTGTAAAAAGATGACAAATCATCTATCTTAGATGTGACTGCTTTGGGGCTTTTGTGTCACTTGAGAAAAGCCACTAACAGCCAATTTTTAGCTCTAAAATAAAATTGAAAAAATTAAGCGGTTTAACTAATTTTAAAATGATTTTAAAAGATATATTAAAAAACATTACATACACATTAATGACACTTTACACGAGTTAGATCTAGATGACATTAATTGATTAAATTACTCCAAAAGTAATGGGAATTGATAAAAAATATATATGTTGTTTTGTTGAGGATATTGATGAGTAATGAATTAACCTACCACTAGAACTATAAAAAAAACAATAATCTATGAAAAATAGTAAATATAGTACCCACCCTATATAATTTATAGATTATTAGAAGAATGATAAATACGTGTTACCGGTTTGACAATTATATGATCATTTATGAATTGAAAATACTATTAAACCAATAAATAATACCCAGATTTTAGTAAAATCGTCTTAAATAAGTGTCCGATATTTTAAATGGTTTAATACCGTAAAAATCGTCTCAAAATATCTATTACCCTTAATTATTTATTCAATTATAGTTTTAATTCTATAACTAATATAAATAATCAAATGTCAAAACAAATCACGATTTATTGACCCGCGAATATCCGTAGAAATGATCTAGATGGACAGAAAATATTGAAGCTCCGCCTACTTCGATTCGTAACGCCCACAAAAGCAGACGACATATTCAAGACAGAACCAAAACAACTTATAAAACCTAAAAACTTTCAAAATTTCAACTTACAAAAATTTATTCATTTCATATTTTCTTCTCCGAAATTAACTGCAGAATAAGAAAATATATATTTAATTTCAATGCATAACTTCACAGATTAAAAATAATAATACGTACCTTTAAATTTATAGTAATTTATTTTTCAAGAAGAGAGTTGATTCTGACAGGATCAGGGATTCCTATTTAAAAAAATTTCAAAAGGAATTAATAGTTAATTTAACATAATCACGTAGCAAAGTGGTGTCCAATCGGCTACCCAGGCCCCCAAAAGAGTAAACAAATAGTGTCTTTTTGGGCCCTTCGAGGTAAATTTAATATAGCCAAATTTAATATAGCTCTTGGCTTTTTGACCACCCAAAATAGCTAACCATAACGTACATTATGGGTAGTATGGGTGCTTGGCTGCGTAATAAAGTCATAATATCATAAGACGGAATATATTATTATACCCGAGCTATTGAATAATACTCAAATTTTTCAATTAAATTTGTCAATCAAATTTTAATATAATCTATCGGATAGAAATTTTTAACTAAAATCAAAATATTAGTGCTAAAGCATAGATAAAAAGCCCCTAAATCAGTTATTAATTCCAATTTTAGATTATAAAGTACCAATTAATCAGGTGCATCGTGTGCAACATATGATTATTTATCAATATATCAGATATTTTATCAGAAAAAGAATCCTTATTGTCAATGATCCATCGAAATAAACGATTAAGTCGATATATATATATACATAATAGGACGGGAAAATTGGATGTGCAGAAAAACTGCACAAAAAAAGCCCCCCCCCCACCTAAAAACTTTGAAACCATAAGAGTTACCCCATAAACTATATATTTTTGGAAAGGGCATGACTTAAATAGGAAA
>JAXIUW010222507.1:0-18447 GCA_035591015.1 Cephalothrix simula
CTTCTATTTTCATTTTTCCTTAACACTTTCTCCATCACTTCATGTATGTATAATATTTCAGAATTTTTAATTTTATTGACAATTTTGACCAGTATGTTGTCCGAGACGGCCGGGTTGATTGCGGACAAGGCATAAAATGATACTGAATCGGCGCGTGATCTGGGTACATGTATGTAACTTTCCGAAACATACGGTTTCTCCACTGACACACATAGCCCCCCACTCCCAAGCTGAAACGGATGATGATTAATGAGATGGACCTCTCAACAAAACATCCCATTGCGCCGCTTAAACCCCAACCAGAGCGTCCCTGCTTGGTATAAAGACCATGTCACATGAAAAACATAAAATCAGACTTTTAAACTCTCACTAGCAAAACGACCTGAGGGCATAGAGGATACTAATTGTATTCGAGAGTGTTTGCTTGATCATTGTTAATCTGTACCACAACCTTCAAAAATATTTGGGGGCCTATTGGCTAATTCACGGACCTTAGCATGACCTTGAGATTGGTCAATGCCAGATTTTGTATATTAATCCTTCCTAATCAAAGCTATATTGTTCCAGGGGTGGGTGTTATTCCATAAAACCAGTTTAAGACGTGTAATATTAACGGATACACTTTAATGAGCTACCTATGTCTTTTTGCAAAACATAAAATACTCAGCAAGATTACACAACTAAAGAGATCGGGCGCAGCTTGACACATTGATCATTCCTCACACCACTGACCGAGTGCTTTACGAAATTATCACCTCAATCCTGAATTTTATTTTGGCATTCCTTCCGCAGGATTCCGTTCCTTTATTGTAAAGCACAACCTATACCCTGCGTTATACTAGTATGAAATGTAGACTCCTTACGTTGATAATTCAAGAAGCTTGAGCATTTTTATTTTTATAATATAAAATATCAAGGATAGGTTATTATGAATAAGTTGTAACAAAATATATATTTCTTTTTGCAAATTGAGTGTACTTGCATTATGAAAAATTGATCAGCAAATCTTAGAAAATATTTCACTGCGTGCAGCACTTCTTTTTATGCTTCTTATAATCTTGCAAACTAGGCAATTTGATTGAATCTGAGAAGAGTGACAATCTTTGTTGACTTACTATCCTTGCAATGTCATTAAACATATGATCTACACCTTGGTTGGTTTTTGAGGAGATCTCATAAAACCCAGCAGCAACATCTAAACACTGAAGCTCAAAGTTATTAACCTCTTCTTTAGAAACTGGGATAAGTTCATCAGGTACACCCTCAAAGTTATCCAACTTAGTTCCACAAATGAATATCTTACAGTTAGTTGTCATTTGAGCAATATTTAGCATATATTCAGATATAAGGTCAAATGAGGTCCTATGCAATCGATTATACATTATAATCGCTGCATGAGCTCCTCTGTAATAGGATAAATTCATACTACTAACACGTTCCATTCCGCCCGTATCCCACAGTTCAATTAAAACAGTGCGACCCTCGACAATAGATATTCTAGAAAAGTTATCTAATCCGATATCCTTCCTAAGTTGTTTTGAATCCTCAATGAAAATTTGATCACGAAATCTCCTAAACAAGGAACTTTTTCCAGCACCATATTCCCCTAAAAGAATCACACGATAACATGGAATTTCAATCGCAACACTCATCATCAAACCTCACCAAACCCATCGAAAATCAAATGTAATGTAGAATATTTTATATTATTTCATGATATTTTTAATAAGTAGGAATATATATATTGTATTTATCTTTTGTCTGTGTCATAGCATTATCCCAAAGTAGCAACTATCAAAATTATAGGAAATTATATTAATTATGTAATTGGATAGGAAAATTGGATGAGGGAAGTAAGCTATAAATTGTACATAAACAGCCATCCCGGTTCACCAGGGTGATTACACATTTACTTTAGTTAGGTAAATATGGTAAATACTAGTTCATCATTCCACAAATTCCACCAAAAATTCCAAAAAGAATCTTAACTGATCTACACTTTTTTGTAAGTAAGTTTACAAATGTAACTTTGGCAACACGATAAACTGGCAAGAAGATACAATTTCATCCATGTCCCTCCATCCAATTTATCAAATGAAATTCATCCGGTGGGTGTATAACATAAATTGTGGCCACTGCCAATTAAATATATACATCATTTGTTTAAAAAAACGCTCGGTCTCATTCCCTCTTCCGGTATTTCGAACGTATTTTGACGGTAAGAGAAATCCTCTCGATCACTAGAGTATTTTGTACAACTTCCTTGAATTTCAACCGCACAGTTATTACTATTATGATGACCCAAATAGATACATGCGACTGAAAGTTTTCCCCTGACTCCTGAAAATTGTTCCCGGACTCCAGACATGAGCCGAGGACTAAGTTCCATTCTTATTTACCTAACCCACGGAAAGGAGTCATGATATTATAAACCCCGAACAGAAACTATTCTTGTAACTTTGTCCTTCAAAATTCAAAGTTCGGATCAAAATTTTTCAAAGTGAGCTGCATGTATTAAATATTTACCTAATTCCCGTTGATAATTTGATGGTTTATTTGAAATAATATCTTTAGTACTTTATTTTGTCAGGATGACTTTGAAAACATAGGCAAATTAGTATTGTGAAGACAAACCTTTTCAACAAAATCTGACTCATATTGCATGCTTGTTTTTCACAATTTGTGATCAAAAATAGTTCAAACAGTATTTTTTTCAAAAAACAATCATTATTTTCAACAGGATTAGTAAATAATAAATACATGCAGCTGACTTTGAAAAATTTTGACAGAAATGAATGTCTTTCACAATACTAAATTACCTATGTTTTCAAAGTCATCCTGATGAAATAAAGTTCTAAATATTATTTCAAATAAACAATCATATTATCAACGGGAATTAGGTATATATTAAATACATGCAGCTCACTTTGAAAAATTTTGATCCAAACTTGGAATTTTGAAGGACAAAGTTACAAGAATAGTTTCTGTTCGGGGTTTAGTAGATGTTCTTTAACACATGTACCTGACGGGAAATCAGACCTGAACGTTCAACATGTTATTTAATCGTCTTAATGATGGCCGGTATAGCTCAGTGGGCAAGCGATCGGTCTCAAGATCTAGAGACCCTGGTGGCAAGCCTCACTAGTGACGCAAAGTACCTCCTCACTGTAACATTGAAGGCATTGGGATATACGTGTTGGTCAAGCACTCAAGTTCCTCCTCCTAGAGGTTTTGTACTGTGGCTGTACTGTAGTATGCCTCACGTAGAGACAAAGAACGTACTCACACAAAATGGTGGCAGTGTAAATATTAAAAGAAGTGAAAGAAAACAGTACTCACCATTTTACGACTTTTTACAGTATTCCTTATCTTTATCGAGATCATTCATATTATTATGAGACGAAGCTTTATGAGACCTTTCATCAGTCCGAGTATCACGAGGCATGATTATGCAGGTTTCAGCAGGTTTATAATTTTTATTTTGTGTATCCATATCACGAATATTTTTAGAGGTGTCCCCACTAACTGATCCAACATCACCTTTTGTTGTATGACTAGAACTACTTAAGTGTTTTAGAGGGTCAACTTTTGGAAGAATTGGCGATAAACTTGGAGCGGGTTGGAGATTATAATGCTCCCCAGAGTTTTCACTGTCATTATCTCCATTCTCCTTAACATCACGTTGAGGAGAATTACGGAGTAAATTTTCAGTCTCTTCTGTATTCATAGCATCTTTTTTGAGAATTGATTTTTTCTTTGTATCACTTTTTGGTTGTTGTTCATCACTAGTTTTCCCTCCTTTTCCACCTGTAAAACATTAGAATAATTTAACACAGAGGTGCAAAATAGAGATACAAAATGAAGAACATAGAAAAAGTCGTTAATTTTCGATTACAGGAAATTTCTATAATGATATAATATGTAATGCAAACTTTTTATATTATCCTACCTACCAAAGAAGAAGTAAAAAATTATGAATTATCGATGTACAAAAATCCACTTTTTTAATAGGTTTGGGAAATGGTAAGAATTTGGCAAAAATGACCGGGTTTCGTGAGAGTCGACTTCAGTGTGCCTGGTTCCTCCAACTTTCCCCTTAAAATAAAAAGATCTACATCATCTCGGGCTTTCACAATCCCTCATTTACTAGATACATTACCCTCTCAACCTTCAAAGTTATGTAAAGCCGGCGGTTTTTTGTACATCTACATCAATCTTTCTTACATGTATTGCAATGATATATCACCTTATTTGGCAATTAAACAGATATTTCAATTATATATCAAGAGAATATTCTAGTAAACATGCATGTACACTAATTTCAAAATAATATCTATAAAAATTTTAAACTATAAAATATTATATACTTTCCCGCAAAATAAGAGAATAATGGCGATTGGCTTAAGCTTAACACACAATTTTGACTTAAGCTTAACACAAAATTAATTCTATGTCACCACTAAGCTGAAAATGTATTTTGACAGTTTCCTATAAATTCAGCATTTAAGCGAACGAGAATTTATTTCGTTTTTACATTCGATAGTCCTAACATAGGAGCTCCAATTTTTGGCTTTAACTAACGTGTAACCAACGTGTCATTGCATACAGAAAATTCCCTAAGTTGCAAAAACATTTTGAAGTCCGTATCGTAGCAACGGTAGAATAAATGAGTTAATGGTGAAATACTGGACAGGACTAGTGAGCCATTCACAGCCATATAAAAGATCATCAAGTCTAAGAATTATTTACAAAACAGTAATAACATTTATAACTTTTGTAATACAAATGTACGGAAATAACAAAAAGGGTATCAGGAAAACTATAGGGAAACTAAACATTTTTGGAAAGGTCTTGGTACAAAGAAGTGCGGCATTATAATTATGAAGCATTTCGACCCACTCCGGCACCCCTAGTGGCGAAAAGATGAATTTTGCTCTTGAAAATATTAGATTAATGGGTGTTCTGTTGGTACAGTGCCACCACGTCAGACTGCATAACTATAATAACATCATCATTATGTGCCCTAATTTCAACTTTCCACGGCTGAGATATTAAGGGGGCTTAATCCGTCCCCTTCAGGTACCACAGTAAAAATAGCCCAGGGTTAATATATTTACGAAGCTAGTTGCCGTATTCAGTCAAACCGCTTCATAAACATAATCTCGCACTTCCTTGTTCCAAGCTCTTTCCAAAAATGTGTTTATTTGCCTATGTTCCTGATACTATTCGAAGTGTTAGGGGGTAATATGCACCTACAATATTTCCGTACATTTGTGTATTCAATTCTAGTAAGAGAAATGAAACAGATGACTTTTTACCGGTGTCGAAGACTAAATCGGGTGCAGAAATTTCGGAATTTTTTCATATCATTTATTTCTTTAAGAAAATACCCTATAGCAGTTTCTTCTGCAATTGACCTGTCTTTGTTGACTCGAGGAACTCCTTCAGAATCACAGTAAAAAATCACAAGAAAACTATTTCTTATTTATAGAAAAGCCATAATTTTTTGCCATTGACGACTTTCATAATGGCGTGTGGCCATTAGCGAATCGTAATGACTTTATTAGAACATTTCCCAACAGCGATTTCATGACGGAACGTCTAACGTTTATACATCCAAACTAAGTCAACACACATTAGGGGAATAGATAATTTTTTGATCGATTAGGGCAGAAATAATCATAGGTCATCCCTAAAGGCAAAATGATTTGATAAATAAGTATAAACCCAAAATTGGAATTTTGCTGAAAATATCGCAAAATTGTGTTCCTCTTTGTTGTCTCTTCAATCATGGCAGGAAGTTTTTTAAAACAAAAAGTGTAATTGGAAACTACAACTGGTGCATTCCGAGTTGCCTTCAAATAACTTGAAGATTGAAACCGTTTGTAAACTCGTGCTAGCCAAGCGACGTCGCACCGATCTTTTAATACAATCTTAATAAACAGAGTCCACGATGTGTTCAGCGGGTCTTAATCTTCTTTTGCATCAATTACATACATATACGATAGAAAAATGTTGGATGTGGAAGCGAAACAAGATATCATATGATACATGTAATAAACAATATTATCCGACCTATCTCTTTTCATAATCACAAATGTAGATTTGTTATTTTATATAAAAAAAACTAGCTTAAGAAAAGCAAAAGAAGGATTACAGCATGTCAAACTTTGAGTTGATATTAAACAATTCCGATTACTCAAGACATAAGAAAACGGACCGGATTGGACATCATTCATAATAACATGTTTGATTGCTTGATAAATCTAATGATTACTGTACTGTAAGCTAAAAGTCTACTGACCCGTTACCACGCATCAATTCATTACACAAGGATGGACAAACTGGAGGAAGTTAAGATGATACCCCGCTTATTTTTAATAAAATAAATATAAATGATCAGGTTGAGGACGTAATGCCTCCTGAATCCCTAATTGAGGTATCAAAACAATCGTTTTTGGCATGAATCTCACCTAGTTTTCGAAACTCGCTGAACTTTGTGTAACAAATTGGATACTCATGAATCCCCTGTTTCCTCTATGAGGATGAACATGAGGATCTCAATTCATATTAGCTCGCCTTGCCTTGGACATTTTATCATTTTCTAACTTAATTGTCCTATCGTAAGGATCCAACAGTGAGCGCGCAAAATCGATGAAAAGGTGAGAAAGGCCTATGCCCAGGATCAGCTTTTCATAGCTATTCAGCAGGGTTACACTTCGCAAGAATGGATTCCTTCCTCACAAACATTCCGTTAGACATCGAAGGATTCGTTCTATTTCTTGGGAGGAATTGCATTCAAATGCAAATGGACCAAACAGTACGAGATGAAACAGCAGGCTGCCCTTCCAAGATCTTTGCAAGTCACAGATGAAGGGCATCAGGAAAGAACCAATGAAAAGGAAAAGCCATGATAGCCAACAAAAATGCCCTTTTGTGACAAGAGTTTTAATCTCCAAGCATCGGAAAAAGTCGAAAACTTGTGACTCAAAATTTTTATCAATTACTTCCAAAATAATTGGCGTTCTATCAAGGCCAGTGGGGTAAGATCTCATCCAAAAAGCCATCGGCTCTGAATTCGAGAATCCTCCATCGCATTTTACAGCGCGATTTTCCTGGTGGTCCAAAAGTGAGTGTCATGTGTGAGATATACCCCCTCCGGAAGTAACTCTGTTGTATCCAGTTTAAAGTCATTTGATTGTATCTGATATTGTGTGAGGAAATACAAGAATGGCCACTTTTTAGTAGAACATGCGTTTGTTCTTTGTTCAAGATATGGTGTCAGACGGAAGAACCAGCTCTTAAATCGTGACAGGTATCAAACTGAAGGCATTCCAAATACCTAAGGAGCAGTATGAATGATTTCAAAGTCCCCGAACACATGCCATTGGACGGCAATCCTGCCGAGAGTTGGAAGAGATGGAAACAGAGGTTCAAATTATTTGTGACGGCCAAAGATTATGATGACAAAGATGATAGTATTAAAATAGATAGCTAAAATAGCTGAACTACTTGTCCCAATACATTCCGAAAATTTCAGCTGTCAAAACTCCATTGAGAAAGCTCATGAAGAATGATGTGGTTTTTGAGTGGAATCATGAGCACCAGGAGTCGCTTGACAGAATCAAAAGCATCCTTAGCAGTAGTCCTAGCCTAAGAGCATATATGACCAAAAGAAGGACATTACAACATGTACAATTCAGACCGACAGTTCGTTAGAAGGTACAGGGTGTTGCATTCTCCAAGAAGGACAACCAGTTGCCTATGCCTCTCCCACCTCTCGAAGATCGAGAGACCAGATGGACTCCTACTGAACGTGAAATGATGGCTATCGTGTTTGCAGCCGAAAAATTCCATACGTACATCTTGTGCATAGTGATCACCAACCGCTTCCAATGACCATGAAAAAGCCCATCGCAAAAGCGTCCCAAATGATTCAATACATAATGTTGAGACTCTTGAGGTACAATCTTGTGTACAAAAAAGGATGTAAAATGTACATTTCTGATACTATCTCAAGAGCAAATCAACCAAAATCCTGCCAACAGGGAGAAGGATTCAACCACCTCTATGTACTCTGAAATGGATATCAGAATACATTCACTCATTCACTCCCTTCCAATCAATGAGCAGAGACTACAGCAAATCGTAGAAGCTACTAAAGATGACCCAGTGCTTCAAAAGGTCATTAGCTATGCCTCAAAAGGATGGCCTGATTACAAATCAGTCGGTCACCTCTCAGTTCGATATTTCTGGAACATTCTTGACGAGTTACATGTTGTGAATGACGTTCTATTTCTTGGTGATCATATCGTTGTGCCCGAAGTTATGCGCCAAAAAGTGATTGAAAAACTCCATGACAGTCATCTTGGAATCGAAAAGTTCAAGTCACGTGTGCGAGCAATCCTATACTGGCCCAAGATGTCTGTTGACATTGAAAATTTTATTGCCAAATTTTCTGTTTGTTCCAAATTTGGCAAAGCTAACCAACGTGAACCGCTGATTAACCATCCAGTTCCTGACAGACCTTGGTCCAAACGTGGTGCCGACACTTTTGAGTTTGGTAACAAGTCTCATCTCGTCGTTGTGGACTATTACTATAAATTAAATTCCTGGAAGTTAAGACTCTTGAAAATCACTCAACTAAAGCAGTTATATGTGCTTTAAAGTACATTTTTAGTCGTCATGGTGTGCCAGATGAAATAATCGCTGATAACAACCCGTTCGATTCCTATGTGCAAATGAGTGGAGTTTTAAGATCCCAACCTGCAGCCCCATGTATCCAGTCTCGAATGGTCAGAGCGAACGATATGTTGGCATTGTGAAGCAATTACTCAGAAAAGCATTGGAAGATCACAAAGACATTGCCAACTTTCTCTTGGATTACCGAAATATGCCAATTTCTGGTCTTAAGTACTCGCCTGCGCAACTATTAATGAGCAGAAAACTGTAAGACAAATTGCTAGTTGCCTCCAAATTGCTGAAGCCTGAAGTAGTCGATGCTAAACCTGAGCTCGAAGAAAGACAGAAGAAGCAGAAAAAGTACAGAGGTACCAGAGAAAGACCACAACTTTATAATGGTGACTCAGTCAGAATTAAGTCTGATTCGGACCGAACCTGGAAGCAAGCAGTTGTGACCAATTATCATCCTGCTCCCAGAAGCTACCTGGTGAACACAGATAAAGGTTTCATATACAGGAAAAATAGCAAATTTCTCAAGAAGTCAGCAGAGGCGAAGCCGTAGATCAGCTCTCAAATTGACGAAAAAAAAAATGAAAACCTTTTCTGTTACCGTCGAATAGTGCTAATAAAATTCGACAGGTTCTAATCAAAATCTATTGAATGGTGCGTTTATGTTCAATAGTACTGTGCTTACAATTGAGTGACATTTCAGAACATTGATTACTTTTTAAATTCAAACTTAAACGTTAAATTACCAAAGTCATCTAAGTAAACAAAATATGTTAAGTTAGAGTCTTCTTTTTAAAAACAACTTAAGATCACTTAAGTTTAAGGGGGGATGTCATTGTCATGTGTGAGTTATACCCCCTCCGGAAGTAACTCTGTTGCATCAAGTTTAAAGTCATTTGATTGTATCAGATATATGTGTGAGGAAATACAAGCATGGCCACTTTCTAGTAGAACATGCGTTTGTTCTTTGTTCATGATAGTGAGAGTTTATAGTTTATGTGCCCTGTGCTATATTTGAGACATTCAAATAGATTTTTCGGAAAGACAAAATCCAAAGCTTTTTCAAACGGTAAATGTTGCATCTCCCTAGACATCCAATAAGATCCCCATTCAAGTGGAAGACAGGAAATTTTTATGATTCAATTACATAGGGAACATATTCCAGTACTCTGCGCTTCATTCTTTACTGATGCCTTTGCCATAGTTAATACTTCACAAACTCATCTGGAGATCTTATTGTCCAGTTTAATGTAATTCTCTTCCTGTGACAGATTATCAGCCTAAAGGAGTCGATGTTTGGACCAAATGCAGGTTCTCATCCCCAAAGCTTCATATGAAAAACGCTGCTCTTGTGCTTTGTTCCAGTGGTTCAGAAAATAAGAATGTTATGATTCTGAGCGACAATGCAATTTATAGTATCCTGACCTTACGTACAGAATCAGGGGGAACAAGAGTCAAGTCAGTGCAGGGAAGTGTAAAGATTCTTTTCAGTGTTGTGAGAGAGCATCAACCTCCATTAATCTCCGCAATAAACTGACACAAGATGCTCCGGTATATGGGTATATGTATTGGTTACCCCTTGCCAAAACTCCAGGGCATATGCAAAAGATGAGTTATCGATTCCCTGTAACGGCGTGAGGGTATATGACGTATGTGCGATCTCTCCCTCACTCTCTGGCTCGGTTGTAACGTAGATCACCATGACCTATGGCTATCGTTCTGCAATCACATCAACCGTGTCTGTTGAAATTTGACTTATGCGCGGACTCTTGCATTGCTGCCTTGCTATATAACTTAGACCTCCCGCCAGTTTGCGGTTACAGTCGCCAGTAGGGTCGGCTAATTCGCTAAATGCTTTGAAGTTCATAAAATTTAAACCTCTCAGCTTAGTTCACTTAAGTTTCCTGATAATGGAAACCTCTGCATAGCGTTGGCATGCGGCAAGAGGATGGGTGAGCTTTATGCACTTGCTATACCCTCCTTCAAATACCCGATACGGAGTTTTTTAGCCTCGTCATTCCTGTCGATCCTAATCAAAGTTACTATAATTTGTGCCCACTTCAAGCAATTTGATTCAATTTAGCCCGGACAAAACGTCCCTAGGAAGGCTAGAGAGTGGCTTACCATACCTCACTCCCAGGAAGATTCCCATTGAGTAACAGCAGCAACAGCTACAAGACGGATGGTGTCCACCATAAAGATTTGTTACTCAACATTGAATGAGAAATCTATAATCCACACCCCGATTCTCGCTTTGATAGAACTTACCCTTGCGAGTTATTGGAACTTTCTTTGGCGTGGTTATAGAATAAAAAGGCGTGGTTATAGAATACAAACTCTAATCAGACGCGATTATTATATTGCAAAAGACGTATCTTAACTTCTGAAGTTCCCGCAGTTTTAAGCTTAATTTCACATGCCATAACGTTATGTAACCAATTATATACGCAAGGTCACTAAGAAAATATCTATGAGTGTCATTATTTTATTGCTAGAATCGATTATACGTAAACCAAATAGCATTACGATGGAACGCGTTCACAACATGAACTGGTATAGGTAATTTCAGGGTGCGAGAGGGGAGCATTTATCCTGTGTTGAGGATGTCCTCTCTTACCTTGTCGACAAATACTATTAAGGTAAAATTCATTTAATTCAGATTTAATTTAAAAAAAAAACACTTTATGGGCAGTGCATCCTGCATATAAAAAAAACGGTGCATTATCAAATATTTTTAATGAGGATTAAAATGTCACAAAAAAATAACAAACATAGTCTTACATTTGTATTGGATTCTAGCAAGGAGTAAACTATACAAATGTTAAAAAAACAAGCTAAAAATGCCAAAATGTTTAACTATCAGATTACATGTATTTTAATACGAATTAATGACTGAAACGGTAAATGCTGTAGCATCAATAAAAACCTATATTCGTTTCTTACTAATGACCAATAAGTGATGAAAGACTAACCAATAAGTTAGATACTGTACATGAAACTCCCATGCTACTCAACGGAATAATTTCTACTGGAAATATCACCTTGACACATAAGAAGGTAAACCCCATCAGGACCCGAAGGTAAACCCCATCAGGACCCACGTTTATCCAATAGACTATGCAATATCTAATATGTACTAAACTATACCTACAATTTAGAACAATGTATATCATAACACAAAAATGTGTTTACAGATAGGCACTTCAGAGTTCAAACTGCACACCAATTCAGTGCAAAGAAAATGTTTTGTGCTTCTGCAATGCTACCCATAAAACAACAAAATATTAAATAAGTCTAACACCTATATTCGTCTTGACGATTGAACACTGCATTAACCTAAAGAGCATTTAAAAAAATCCCAAAAACAGTAGTCTTAGATACTTTTTATGGGGTTTTCACAGCAACACCTACTTTATTAATGGCTTTCGGATAAAGCATTAACATAAAAAACCTTTAAAAGGCTATCATTAATGGTAATGTCGTTTGTGGAACATTTACTTTTGTCAAGGTTGTAACCACTAGGACGACTGACCTCTGTAAAGATTTTGTATAGCCAACACAAAAGAAGCCAGGGTTATTTATGTAGAGATTTGTGTCCTTGACAAGTATACGGTAGGCCTATATGTTTTATATGTAACACTGACACCTACTACTCTAGTCGTTAAGACCTTTTACACCTTAACTTCATTTCCCTAATTTTTTTGGGATTTTATAAAACACTACTTTAATACATTGCACAACCGTCAAATAAAAATGAGAGAGATGTTAATAAAAAACAATGATTTTCAAAATCAATTCACTTTTTTAATACATAGGGAGTGTAAAACTATACCTACATTTAAAAGTGAATACAATAAAAAATACTAAAAATATTAATAATTAATAATATTCTATAGCAAACAATATATTAATCCAACATAGGCTCTATGATATTGATAAATATACTGTAAAGATATAGCGATTTCTAAATAGCGAAATACACTGTAGCTGAAAACTGAATCTATAAACCAAAATCGTAAAATTAACTTCTTCATTTTATCAATTTAGTCAGTTGAAAATTCATGAGCGACAATTTTTTACTTGGCATTATGCATGATAACGTGATCTGGTAGTGTGATTTCTAAAGTCAACAGTGCATGATTTTATGATTTTATATTAGGACAACGATCTTTAGAGAAAAATAACTATATACAATTTGCGAATTGCCTACGTAACTATTCACACTGCCTGGTCAATCTAGAGAACCTTAGTGTTTTACCCTATGTCATATCGGGCTATTTTAACTAATCTGCATGGTAATATTGTCTGTGTCCATGTAAAGAAACGCAAATAAAGCGCAGCATGGATTCCGGTACAATAAAGAAATTTTATATCCAAAAAATCACCTTTGACTTTAGATGCAAAAACACACTATAATTTTGTGTATTGACTAATGTAGGCCCTACATGAACGTGTATTACATGAATTTTCAACAAGTATAAAATGAACGCTCATTTATCTTAGGCTAAGAAGCCAACAACATTCAATAAACAATAACACAAACCCTTCATCATGGCTCTCATCTTGGCCGGTAAAAATGCCCATCTACCGGTAGGCTTGTTTGCCATATCAATAAGAGAGAAATAAAGATTCTAAAATCAATAGTTTTTCACTAAGCTAGAAAAAGGTGAAAATGAGGTGCAAGAAGTTAGCAAATAAAATTGTAGGACCATTAACAGATTAATGATGATTCAATTAGTTAACTCTTTCTACAAATTAGTGTATGATGTACAGAAATAAGGGATTTCGTTGGACACTTTAATTATGCCTAGAGATGTGAAGATCATAAAAGATAAAAATAAAAATCAAATGGAATAAGGATTTTGCACCGGGTTTTGCTATAAAAGCAGTGTTTCCACGAGATGTACTGATCAAATAACTCCATCAATTTTGCGTATGTCAAAGCATTACAAAAAGCATGTATTACCTAGTATCAAAAACTAATGGTCTCAATTGAGATCATTAGTTTCTGCTAGTATTTATTTTTAAATTTTGGGGTAACATTTCATAAATCCTCTTAGAAATTTCGCACTTCAAGAAGTTGGGCCCATAAACAATAATTGTCAAAATCTTATGCTTTTATTCACTTATTTGTCTATATATCTAAATGGATCTAATGATAACAACTTGACTCGCAGCCAACCCAAGATTTATTTTTAAGATAAGGATGATAATTTATTGGTAAGTAAGCTTTATTGGACATATGTTTTGCCCTTTTATATAACCCTTTGACAGAGTTTATTTGCCTTATGGTAGCTTCCACGAGCCCTTTAAGAAGTTAAGATAAAAAATTACGAATTAAAAAAGAGGACCAAGGTCTCGTTTGGTTTTACATAGTTTTGGATCGAGTGTAACACATATCATATGTTACAACTAACTTTCACAATTATTTAGACCAACACTCCCTCCCAGCTTGGAAGCCATCACAAAGCTTTGTTTTTTATTTCCTACGTCAGACTTTCTCAGTGTTGAATAAACCCGTGGAAGAACTTATCCGCTAGCACAAAACCTATGTGTTTTTTGACCCTATAATCAACATATAATCTTTTGTCCCTCAATGCCTGGTACAGATTCTACACTTTCATAGTATTTTCCCTAACCTTAAAGAAATCTTCCTACATTTCATTGTAAGAAGATTTCATTTCAAGAAGATTTCTTACATTTCCAATTCTTCATGCGGGATATTTCGCATAATGCCCTCCAAAAAGCCCCTTGTCTATTGGTGAGCTTTTTTACTTTTTCATGCCTAATTCTCTGGCAAAAAATTAGAACAAAAGTTGGGTTATCTATAATGTCATCGGTTGTCATTTACTCTGTATATTCCCAGGGACATAAATTCAAAAAAGTCATCTCTGTTTTGAACAGAAAAGGATCATACCATAGGTACTGTTTGTGAAATATTTTCATATTTGAATACCTTCTATCTAATAATTCTTCTTCACTGAAGTTTAGATGGCATTGGCACAAAATAGAACTTGAACGTCCGTTATTCAATTTTTATTTAGCAAAGGTAGTTTAATTCGGCTTTGGTAAAGGGATAGTTTCTGTAGAAAACTTATATATCAAAATAATCCATGCTTTGATGATACTGTGGCACACACACGGTAACTGTCTTTTAAAAAGTTTAGAAAAGCCAGCACTAAAGATAACTGATGCAACTAAATATACACCAGTACATGAGTAGTCTGGTACAGTAGTAGGACAATCGTGCCCTGAACCATGCAATGTTTCATTTATAATGCAGCTAATCCATCTGAAAATCAAATTGTGATAAATTTTCCCCAAAGGACCTACTGTTATGGTTCTGCTCTGTGATTTAAGACTGGAGAGAAAGTAATAAAAAGCGAAATCAATATGATAATAATTTTGGTTGGGACGATTATGTCTCTCCATATACGTGGCTCTAATCATGTATTCTATTTCCACCTTTGAGGAAAACGAATCGTACTCAATAAACAACACTACGTAATAGTCCTTGTTATTAATGGAACGAGATAATTAGAAGTGTTGCATTCTCTTTCCTCATCTCCCTGTTTCCCACCAAAATATCATTACAAAATTACTATTGTATATTTTTACATCACAACATATTATTAAAAATAAATATAGGAATAGGGCGCTTTTAAACCAAATACAAAGATTAATAGTTAATTTGTTAAGATAATTCAAAAAAAATTATGTTCTTCAACATAACGCCAATGGCGTCTTCAGACTGCACAAAAATCAATGAGAAGAACTTATAGTATGACAGGCAAAGTATGAACATGCATATGGGATGCCCTGATGAGATGAAATAAAATAGGTATTTTAGACACATAAAAATCTATTAATACGACGTCATTTAGACAAAAGAGAAGAACTAATACAAGTATATGTATATGTATATGTATCATTTCTTCCACGGCTGATATTTCTAATCCTTTGTCGAAAAGGCAGAAATTACAGAATACAAAGGCAACAGATAACAAAACTATTTTATAGTGTATAATGACCAAGCCTAAAAAATGAGGAAGAAAAATGAAATGACGTCTATTAGTCGACTTAGTTAGATTTAGGGGGCTACATTTCTCTAATATAAATTCCAGGGGCCGGAAAATAGGTAATACTAGGTAAAAATTAACAAGCATATTTTTATCCGAGCTTTGTCTTCATCTACGATCGAGAAAATATTCTTTCTAACCTTGGAAGTCCATTAGATGAGATTAGATTTCTATTCTTGTGTAATTTATTCCTTGATACTTCAACGTTGGAAATAAAATGAAATACGACTTTGAATCAATCGATTCTAATGGTATGCTGTAAAGTAGCTTATTTTCAATCGATTTCATAAAAGAATGATTATATGAATAGAAACAACATGAGGTAGAAATGATCAGAAATAGATGTGTGTTCGATTTTTCTTCAAGGAAAAACTTGTAAAAATGAGTAATTAATTCATATTCTATCACACCATAACTACTGAACCATCAGTGGACAAGGTAAAGAGTTAATTAAGGTTAAATATGATCAAATAACATTTAAGCAACATGCTTTTTGCAATGCCTTTTTATACTCATACTGATAAAATTTACTTAATATCACTTTTTTCAATTCAAATGTGTAAATGTGTAATTTTCTAAAAAAACAAAGAATAATAATAAGCTTACCTTTTGCAGTTCCAGGATTTGACACTAGGTGATAATTGGCAAGCTTCTTTCCTGTTGCAGCAGGCGTTGAATGAATTTTTCCTAAAAGAGGAGCTTTTTTAAATTTAGGTTTATTATTTGAGCTTTGAGAGTTTATTGAATCATCTGACGATGATTTTTGGCTAACAACATCCTCAAAATGAGTCTGTTTACCTCCAGGAAGAGTAGATGGTTTTATATCCACAAAGTCACAGTAAGAAAACTGGTCATCATCAGAAAAACATGGTGTGTTTGGAGGGGGGTTGGCAGGTGCTGGCACAATTTTCCAGGTAGTTGATAATCCATCATCTATTTTTTGAACATAATGGTCCGTATCCTTTGGTATATGCAATTGTCTACCTCCAACGGAGGGAGGGTCTGTAAACATAGTCTCATAGCCTGGAGGGTTAGGTTCTAATGGATTATTATATAAATTCAGTTTACAAGGTTCAGGATTTGAAGGACTAGCTTGGCTTGGCGGATGTGTATAACAGCTTCCATAAGTATCACTGCTAGCTGTACTACCCTGCCGGCCAAGGTTTTCCATTTCAATGTAAGCACGTGGATCCTTACTGTCAAAACTTTCCTTCATATCCTAACAAAAAATTAGAAAACAATTCAGAAAATATTGATTAAGTAATATTTTAGAATTACATGTGCTTTGAAAAGATAAGTGCCGCGTAGGGTGTCCAGATCTCATAAAAAATAAATGGGCAAGATTTCTATTTCAGTCAACCATCTTTGGTATTTCGTTTTCGTTTCTCGAGACCTCTTGATACAGGGCGAGAGTATTATGTAACTTGAAATATGGTCACTAACATAAATTTTCTATGTTACTAACAAATTGTAATATACACAGCGATACAGTGTCCGAAAAATACTCTTTTTTCTCAAGGAGCAAGCAATCAAAGATTAAAAAATAGTTAGAACCCTAACGGCAAGAATCTATAAAAAGAATATGAATCGCCTGTATTTTTATGTATAGGTGGTTGTTTCGACCGCGCAAGAAATAGAAATACTTCAGCTTTTTCCGGCGACCAGCTGCTATATAAATACACAATTATGCCTCAATAAATACACAGAGTGATATCAGATATAATTGTTTTGAGGGAAGCCGACCGATCCAGAAGCCTTTCTATTTCTTGCACCGTCGAAACAATCACCAATACATAAAAGAAATAGGTGGTTCATATTATTGTGATAAATTCTTGCTTAAGGGCTTTTTAATAAATTAAAGTAGTAAAGAAGTAGTTTAATATATTTAAAGTTGGAGTGGAGGTGCCCCTCTAGTTCCTTCTTATGGAAGCGTTATGAAAACTTTATAAATATCACACCAAAAAATTAAATGATAGGGGAGACTGGGGCTAGTTGGGCCCCTTTTTCGTAAAAGTCCAATGGATATAAAACGGTTTGAGTTAAATCTAAGATAACGACGCCAAAAGGTATTCCTGATACTGCTCTATTAAGACCTAAAGCATTTTGAAATCAAAGCGATCGATCATGCGTAAAAATTTATTCCAAAATTCGACATCGAGTGGTTCAACGTGCCCCAACCGGTGGGGTAGGTTGGGCCATCAAGTGGGACAAGTTGGACCACCCATAAATCATTCAGATATAGGCATGATTGAATAATTAAACGAGTTTAATCCGTGTTATACATGTTGTATTAACCTTTTGGAATATTTTTTTTTGCTTACAAAAAGTCAGGTTTGTGAATGTGCGTTTTTCCTCGGTCTACCTCTACTCTTAGTTGAAGATAACGTTTTTTTGGGGCTTTTTACGTCTTTTTGGCCTTTTTCTTCCCAACTTATAAAGATCAACAAAAACATCATATCAGTGCGACGTTATCACGTTAGATAACAGATGGGGTAAATTAAACCATCTGAAACGATGTCTCAATGTGCCCCACTTCGACTGTCCCAACCTACCCCACCATGACCTTCAATCACAAAACACGTAATCCGGGCACTTAATACATGAAATTACGAACTCACTCGAGCAATTCAATTATATACATATTAATTGATACATATATAAGTACTCGATGGCATAT
>JAXIUW010222508.1:0-10531 GCA_035591015.1 Cephalothrix simula
TATTATTGAAACTTATTTTATTAACATGTTGAAAGTATGTTTATACAATGCAAAGAAAGGTGAAAGTCATATATATATATATATATATATATTAACGTTAGAATCAATCACAGAAAAGAAAAAAAAATTATGATAAAATTCTTACCGTGATCTCCAGCTTCAGCCATAATGGAAAAGGCAGAATCATTCGAAAAATCTTACTTATACCGTACTCTTACGAGCTTTTGACGTCATAAATATTAATTGGGCTTAAGATAATATAATTAATTAACTAAATAATATAACTGATTAGGGTATTTCATTCTTTTGAAGTTCCACTATGGCTTTATCAAAATCATCTTTCCAAATGTAATGAATTGTATTATAGTACGATAATTCAACTTAATCGGATTACGGCAAGCAAAAATCGCACGATAACGTTTATCATATCATAAACAGATCCAACATCTGGATCTGTGTTTATGTGAATCTGTTTATGATAATATCAACTACGAATGTACTGTGGTGTCACAACATTTTATCGCCTGACCTCAAAAGGAGGCGATAGTCATGATCTCGAAGGGGGGGATGTTATATATTGGGGACTTTAGTCATTTTCATAGAGCTAGAATAATTTGAGATTCAAATTATTTTAGCTCAAAAACACGAAATAGTACATTCTTAGTTCAAATACTTTAATCATTATTTGCTTCCTGATTACTCCAATAATCTATCACTAATCACTGAAATCAAAATTACAAATTCCGGCAACTGATCTGATAATAAAATAATCAGATTAGTATCTTAATTATATAAAATTTACATCCTGTGTTAAATCCTATATATTAATGTTTTAGATAATAAATTTAGTTTTTCTACGTATCGTGCAAAAAAGGTGTTCCGTTTTCATGAACTTAGAGTCTACGATTGATAGGAGTACCTTCTACCAGTGAGCTAACCACGAGATCCCAATATGGTGGAGACACCGAATTTTTTATTGGTAGTAGACAATGTATCAAAACACTAGTAGGGACCTTACGCCTTCAACATCACCTGCATCCTCCATCGTGTTCGAGGACGAGGTTAACCGAACTGTATTCAAAAAGCCTAATTTATTGACTGACAGATTAAACAAAACACTGGATAAAATGGATGACGTTCGGAAAAAATTAAACTGTGCAATCTCGTACACACCTGGTGATGTGGAACAACCTAGTGCACCGGATGATTATCTTCAAAGTAGAGATGAAAGAGAAGACCGCCGATCTTCGGACAATTCCTACAAAATCAAACCACGCCCGTTCAAGGGTGGTGAGTTTGAGGATGCTAATGGATGGCTAGAATCCTTTGAAAGGTGTAGTCATTGGTATAAGTGGTCCCTTGACCAACAGGCAATAATCTTCTCAGACAATCTACAAGACGACGCGCACTATTGGTATCTGAGCCTGGATACACCAGTTAAACGTAACATATATTTATTGAAAGCAAGCTTTCGAAACCGTTATGCAAGTGCGAAGGAACGCCAACGATGGGAGACTCTTCTAGAAAACAGGATCCAAAAACCCATGGAATCCGTATTTGACTATACATCAGCTTTAGAAAAAATATTCTCAAGGCTTAATAAATCGGAGGATGAGAGCATCCGGCTCTATATCAAAGGCTTACATCCTAATTTAAAAGTTCTAGTAGGGTCTCAGAATCCCTTGACTTTACATGATGCAATTGAAAAAGCCAAAAATATAGAATCACTAACGGGAGGATCCCCGAATACATCCAATCTAGACAAAAAAATTACAGAGCTTACCGCATCAGTAAATGCCATGAAAACCAAGGACCCACTGTGCCAGCTCTGCGAACTACCGGGTCATACGGCGAAAAACTGTCAGCCCAACTATTATCAGTCTTATCAACCTGTGCCTGCTAACAAAGGATATGGCAATAACAATGGCTATGGCAATAACAATGGATATGGCAATAACAATGGATATGGATATAATTCAAATCCACGAAGACGCCGTAGACCTTACAGAGAATGTTCAAATTGTGGTCGAAATAACCATTACACACAGGACTGCTATTTTTTAGACCAAGGGCCGTCGAGGAGGACAGGCGGCGGCCAACAACAACCTTACAGAGAATGTTCAAATTGTGGACGAAATAACCATTACACACAGGACTGCTATTTTTTAGACCAAGGGCCGTCGAGGAGGACAGGCGGCGGCCAACAACAACAGTACAGGAATCAGGAGAACCCACAGGATCCCCAGTGAACATTACAACTATCTTATCAGCAGTATCATGTTCCATGACAGGCACGGTAAATAACAAAATTGTCAAAATTCTTTGTGACACTGGAGCAGATGTCTCCATAATTTCGGATAATTTTGTTAAAAAGTCCAACATATTGGCCATAAAACCCATAAGAAGAGGTATATTTACAACTGCACAAGTTGCCAACGGGGGTGAGTTGAATCTTAAAGGCTTAATCACTTTTCAAATAGAATTAGGTAAAGTTAATATTACATTTGATGCATATGTTTGCGAGGGACTAACCTATGATATCATTTTGGGTTGGGACTCCCTAGTAAAAAGAGGTGCAATCATTTATGCTGGTGAACAATACCTTACGTTTCCCAACTCTGAGCCAATTTTTCTGCAGTCTACATCTGACAATAATTCAATTAAAATTTCTGCTATCAAAACACACGTAATTGAACCATTTTCATCCAAAATTATTGATGGTAGATTGCAGGAAAATATCCCAAACCATACCATAGGTATGTCTAAACCCTCTGATACATTATCTAACCAATGCCTCTTAGGTCATGAACAGGTATATTCTGTGTATGATCAATTAATACACGTTACTTTATCAAATCCTACTAATAAAGCAAAACTTTTACACAAGAATAGTACTATAGGTCACTTTGAACCAGATATTATACAAAATTCTATGCTAAAACAAGATAGCATTGATATAAACAGTGTATTAATTGACCAACATGACCTTTTAGAAGAACATGTTCCCTGTATTGACAAATCAAACAACACAATTTCTCATGATTCAATATATCAAAATTCATCTTTGTCCAAAAATGAACAACAAATCCTTGTTGATTTAATGCATGAATATGACGATATCTTTGCCCATAGTAACCAGTCCCTGTCCAAAACGGATGCGGCACTCCATGAAATCCATATTAAAGATAATGTAAAACCAGTGCGTCTTCGACAGTATCGCTATACACCTAAAATGAGAGATGAATTGTCAAAACAAATAAATGAATTATTAGAACAGGGCTTAATAGAAGAATCAAATGCCGAATGGGCCTCCCCAGCCATTTTGGTACCTAAGCCTGATAAAACTTACAGGCTTGTCTGTGATTTCCGAACCCTAAACTCGGCTACAAAAAAAGACTCATGGCCACTTCCTAATATTGATGCTTGTTTTGATGTTATTGCAGACAAATCGTCAAAATATTTTACAACAATCGATCTTAAATCAGGTTTTTGGCAAATCGGATTGGCGGATTCAGCCAAGGATAAAACTAGTTTTATTACGCATAGAGGCTTATTTCGCTGGACTAGAATGCCATTTGGCTTAACCAATGCTCCTGCCACGTTTCAAAGGGTAATGGATAAAATTTTAGGCACCTTAATTAACACAATTTGCCTTGTTTATGTCGATGATATAATTATTCTAGGGTCGTCATTTCAAGATCACGTTGCAAATATCAAAGCTGTTTTTGAACGACTAAGGAAGGCTAATTTAAAAGCCAAACCATCTAAATGCAAATTTTGTGTATCTGAGGTCAAATTTTTAGGTCACATTCTTACGCCAAATGGTCTTCGCGCTGACCCTTCCAAATGTGAGGCCGTTTCAAAATACCCAACTCCCAAGACACAAAAGAATCTTCGCGCATTTTTGGGTTTAGCAAATTACTACAGAAAATTTGTAAAAAATTTTGCCAAAATGTCAGTCCCTCTTCATAAATTGGCTGCCAAAAATTCAAAATTCAAATGGAATGATGAATGCCAAAAAGCATTCGATGATATTAAAATAGCTTTAACCAGCCCACCACTTTTGGCTTACCCTCAATTTGATAAAGAGTTCATCTTATATACAGATAGTTCCGATTTTAGTGTTGGTAGTGTTCTTAGTCAAGTTCATGACGATGGCATTGAACATGTAATCGCATACGCAGGTCAAAGCTTATCAAAACACGAGGTGAATTATGGTATAACAGAAAAAGAGGCCTTAGCAGTTATCAGGGCAATTCAAACATTTCATTCATATTTACAAATAGGTCATTTTACAGTGATTACTGATCACTCCGCTCTAAAATGGTTATTCACAAAACCAAATATCAAAGGGCGCACTGCTAGATGGGCATTGATGCTCATGTCTTATGACTTTACCGTGACATATAAACAAGGCAAATTACATTTAAATGCTGATGGCATAAGTCGCAGAATATATGACGATAATACCGACCAAAATTTGGAAGAAAACACTAGTGTGCAATTAAATGCTTTATCTATTGCTAAAGTAAATCAGGTAAATTTAGAACATGATAACGAGCCCTTTGATGATATCAAGTCAAAACAGAGGTCAGATGATAAAATATCACCCATTATCGACTATATCGAAAATAAACTCTTACCTAATTCTGATAACTCAGCTCGAAAAATTTTGCTGGTAGAAGACAAATTTTTTCTCGATAATGATGGTATTTTAAAACACATAGCCTTCCCTAAAAAGAAAAACATAGAAGGTCATTATCAACAAATTGTTATTCCTGATTCTCTACAGCAAACAATACTGAAACATTGTCACGATGATCCCCTTGCAGGTCACTTTGGATTAGCTAAAACATTTGATAGAATTAGAATTAGATATTACTGGGAACATATGTATAATGATATCAAACATTATGTCGAGACATGCAAAATATGCCAAGAAAAGAAAAATCCAAAATTTGCTCCAAGAGCCCCGCTCAATCCCCTTTCTAATGTCGATCTACCGTGGGACAGAATAATAATTGATATTGAAGGACCACTTCCCAAGTCTAAGGCAAACAATAAATACCTTTTAGTAGTAACTGACTACCTCACACGGTGGCCAGAGGCATTCCCTATGACCTCAATGAAAGCTATTTTAGTTGCTGATATTCTTTATAATAACATAATTTGCCGCTATGGCGCTCCACGGGAAATATTAAGTGACATGGCACAAAATTTTCTATCAGAACTTGTCAAAAATCTCTGTAAACTTTTTTCAATCTCTAAAATAAATAGTACTAGCTACCACCCTCAAACCCAAGGCCTTACAGAAAGAATGAACCAAACCTTGTTACAGGCTCTTAGTAAATATGTGTCAGATAAACAGGATAATTGGGATGAATACATTAACCCAATCTTGTTTAGTTATAGAAGTACACCATCAAAAAGCACTGGCATCAGTCCGTACAAATTAATGCATGCTTTCGAACCGCGTTTACCAATTGATACAACTTTGGTTAACACAAAGGCTGTCACAGATATAGATGCCAAAGCTTATCTAAAGGAAGTAATGGAAAAGGCTGACTTAACCCGCAAACTGGCACATGAAAACCTAGAGGAAGCACAAGCAGCAATGAAATCATATTATGACAAAAGAGCCAAAGAACCTAAGTATAAAATAGGAGATATGGTTTATTTGTACACCCCAAAAGTTAAGATTGGCTGTACTAAAAAACTTGCACGATTGTGGAAACCAGGGTATGAGATAGTTAAAATTCTGCCTAATTATAATTATGGAATACAATTTACGGGCAATCAAGGCAAAATATTGATAGTGCATTCAAATCGATTAAAGCCTTACTTAGCTAGAAAAGATACGTACATAGAAAAGGATTCTGTCGACAATGAAGAAGCTGACAATGCTATACAGGAAGATGACACCACAAGCCAGAACATTGAACCTGAAAATGAAGCAAATACTTCAGATGCGGATGACGAGGAACAAGAACAATTCTATGAGGTAGAAAAAGTACTTAAACGAAGATTACGCAATGGAAATTATGAATATCTTGTAAAATTTTTGGGATACAGTTCTCAACATAATGAATGGGTAACAGAAGATAATGTCACTGAAGCCGTTATAAATGCTTTCACTAAGCAACAGCTTAAAAATAAAAAGACAAAACGGAAAAATATGAAAAAGAAATAGCCAATTTGACATGACGGACAGGACGTGACTTAGCTATCCTTCTCTTTAAATTTCAGGAGATAATTTTGAACTTTCAGATAAGAAAATAAATAATTTTATTTAGTTGATGTGTCTCTGTCAAAAACAATTGCCTATAATATATGTAAGCTACGGGGGAGGGGTATATAAAGCAAAAACTATAAAAAGTATTAAGTAAGTATTAATTAAAGAAGTAAGTTAAAAACAAAACATAATAACCCTTGGATATTTCAAATATTTGATGCTAAAATCAAATTTTAGCACAGATAAATTTCAAAAACTTTCTGGGTATCTTAACAAAAAGGGGGATATTTGAAAGTGTATATGAAACCTGTCATCTATGCACTATAAACATAACCTATTCGTACGGTTCTTTGCTATCTTAAAGTTTAATCTGTTACGCTGGCGTTTTATAGATTTTACTATAGCACACTTATTTGAAAAATAACTACAAGTGGCCACTTGGATTTTCTATCATTGTTAACGAATTTAAGATAATAAAAGATAACCCTACCATTAAGTAGGTGATATGTAAGATAAATACTTACTAAATATTTACTATATATTATATTTTTATTGGAAAAAGTTATAGAAAGTAAAATTTTTATATTGCTATGAAAAAATGTATAGAGGCAAATTAAATCTTATTTAAAATACGACGGCAAAATACCTTTAGAAAACAGGAGACACATCAACAAAACCGAATAGAAAGCAAAAACTTACATCATCCAATATTTTCCTTTCAGGCTTTTACTTCTTCTCATATGCACAATTCCTGTAAAGAATGCAGAGGATAAAATTATCATCCGACATAACTATGGAACCATCTTCTCAAGAATAGGAGCCGTATCCAACGGACATAGCGAATACAGAACCACATTTGTCATCGACTTACCTATCTTCACATATAGAAATACAGATATTCTTAAATGCAACTCTTCATCGATGTGCCAGGATATTTTTGAAGCAGCAACTAATTTAGAAACTCAACGGAAGCATGCAAATGGACGACTCCACGACACCTTGATTCAGATAAAACAAATGCTCTGTATTAAACACCATCAGACCAATTCGATCCACACCAGAACCAAGCGTGCTATTTTTGATTTTATTGGTGACATTGCGTCGAGTCTCTTTGGTGTCCCATCACATAAAGATCAAGAGTCTCTGGAAAACCAAATAAAAACTGTATTTAAAATGGTTAAAGAAAGTCAAAAATTCAACACACATCAATCGGGACAACTGGCATCACTAATCCAAACAACTAATGAACGTTTCGAATCTGCTTTTACTGGTCTTCAAATGACCCATGAACAATTAGAAATTATTTCTTCTCAAATTGAAAATATCGAAAATGACATTCAGGCCACAAAACAGTTAGCTTATCTAGTCAAAGTAATGTCAAAATATTTAGAAAATATTGGTTATTTAGAACAAGAACTCATTAGATGGCAGCAAGGTGCAATACAAACACTCCGAGGTTACCTTGCTTTAGAATTTGTTGATACACGTACCTTAGGAGACGCTTTAGATTATGTATCAGAAGTTTTGAAAAATCAATTTCCACTTTTTAGAATCGCTCACCATGAAGTAGGATACTATTATCAAGTTAAGAGTGTACTTTTCGCGATACGCAACGATAAGTTATTCATATAAATTAAAATCCCACTAGTAGCCCAATCATCCTTTTTTGACCTGTATGTTATACATTCCCTGCCCATACCCCTTAATGCTACTACGACACACACAACCCTTATATCTGGTATTCACAATTATTTTGGTTTAACTAGGGATAAGTCATACTATACCTTTTTCGACGAATCCACATATGCTTCGTGCCAAGGGGAAGAAATTAAACAATGTGGGACCGTTCTTTCAATGAGATCTATCTTCATACCTTCATGCGAATTAGGGCTCTTCATGGATAATACGGAAATGGTACTAAAATATTGTGCCCTGAAATATGAAAATAATGGATTATTCCAGGGGGGCATTAGCTTAGGTGACGGCGTATTTTTAATATCAGGGTCTATAGAAACCCAATGGGAGCTATTTTGTGCTAGTGGAAAACGCAAACCCGTTCAAGGTTGCAGATTTTGTATAATGACATTGGAACACGGCTGCGGTTTAGAAAGCCCCCATTTCTTGATCCCCATGACCTTGTCCTCTGAAAATTCTTCAGCTGTCGTCAATGTCAAGTATTTACACGCCATGAATATAGCCGGATTGGGCCAACTTTTTCCAAAATTAGATTTTTCAAAATATAGGGGTGATGATGCCCACAAAACAATCCCACGTGCTGACTTACCAAATATAGAAGTTAGAAAAGCAAAGTGGAACAAAATAGCATCTGATAACATTAAATTTAGCAATGATTTCAAAAAGATTGCAAAGAGTATAACTGATAAGGCTGAAATATACGACACTCAAGCTGATTTCATAGCTTCTCAAATTGACTGGTCAAAACCTGCAAATGCCATAGCAAATTTAGTGCCTTATGTATCATTAGCTATTAGTATCGCGACCTTGATTTTTTCTATTCTTTTTTATTTAAAGACAAAAAAACTAATCGCACTCACCGTTTATGCTGCATCCAAAGTCCCGCTAGTAAAATCATTTCGGGTAATTTCAACTGAAACAACACACATTAAATCACAGACTGAAACGCCCCTAGATAATAATATCTCAATATCATATCAGGACTTAGTATATTCAATGATTATAGCTTTTATAATTATTAGTATTGGTAAATTTATTTTCCATATGCTTTGCAAATTCTATAAACAACATGACGTGGCAATTGATAATAGGACAAACGTCCACATTTTTTTAAATATTTCTGGACCCGCAGGTCAGGCTCTGTTGCCCCTTGTAAAAACAAATATTCCTTTGGAAAAAATTCAAATAATGAAACTGAAGAAGCCTGCACGTATATCTCTAATGAAATCATTTTTGCTCAACTCAAAATTAATCGTTACATGGCACATGCCAACCTTAACTACGGACGGTTATCACGATATACTTCTTCCGACGATTTTTCATTTGAACCGAACCGACGCGTCACGTCTATATAGAATTATGCAAAGTAATGATTACAGGGCAACTATTCTACTAGAATCAAACAATTTGTTTCATTCCCGATAAATTTTTTAAGTCAACAATCAAAAACTAGACTAGATACCACTCCATCTAATCCTTCATTACCTCTAAATTCTATCTTAATGATGAACTACTCTACTAAATTTAAATTTTTAAATGTTTTTTTAGTATCAAAATTATTTACAAGGAATGCATTCGGCCTAGTGCCGACGTCTTCTTTTAGGGGCGGAGTCTAAAAAGCAATAAAAAAAAAAAAAAAAAAAAAAAACAAATATGAATAATTTTAGAATTCTTATACTTCCTAAATTCTCAATGTACCCAATTCCCTGCCCTATCCGTAGAAAAAACACACTCACCAGCATACAAGAATTCATCTGCTGCATCCTCACCCCAAATTCGGTCAAGGGCCTGCATTCGCTTAAAATAGATTTATTAGTGTGTTATAAACTGTCCACAAAGGACCATAGGTCAAAATAGTAGTATAGCAAAGACAGATAATTACGTAGAACTATACGTACCAGCATCTCCCGCTCCATACGCCTGAGATAGCCCAGCACGAAGCCAGAGCTATCCCCACACCGAGTACCTTCTTCTATTGTGGAGATGGTGTGGCAGCGTGCACAATCGCACGCTACCGACACCAAATCAGGCAATGAGCCGGTGGATGAAGATGAATCTGATCCTGAAACAGGTACCAAATTTTTTTTGTCAAAATTTTGTCAAAACACATAACGTGAAAAAGCCTTTAAAGTTCGACCTATTTTCCATTGAATGACTTTAATGCAATTTGCTGTCAAGTTGCCATAATAACGTAATGAACTTGTTTCAAATATATTATAAAATGCTGATATGTTTCTATATGTTGAAGATTAGAAATGAAAACGATTATTTAATACGATGACATTTTTTCTAACTATGTAGATATCTAAATTGATTTTATCGATAAAAAGATACGATTGTTTATTTTCATAATCATCAGTACTATCACGAGTACTATGATAAAGTAGTTGTATATATTTTAGCTCGTAATATTTTAGTGATTAATATCATAAGTGGATATAAGTACACTTATGTTAATATCTATATGAAATGTGTGAAAGGTGTCTTAATGTGTATATTGAACTTAATTTTTGCTTATATTTATTGGTATATTAATATTTTATTATTGAAACTTATTTTATTAACATGTTGAAAGTATGTTTATACAATGCAAAGAAAGGTGAA
>JAXIUW010222619.1:0-10525 GCA_035591015.1 Cephalothrix simula
TGTGTTTCAATGATGCTGCGTGTGTTTCAATAATGCTGCGTGAGTTTTTCGAGTTTTTGCCGCTTTGGCATTCCATAATATAATAATAAAAAAAGGCTTCTAAAATTTTAGTTATGGTAGACATGAAAGAAACTAAAACATATGAATAAAGGTAGAAAATACGCAAATACAATTTAGTAAATCTTGTTTTGCTTTTGTAAGGTTAATGCCGTTAATTGGCAAAAACACTATTTCATGATTCATGTCGCCTCTTAAGGCAAAAACACGAAATCGGTCCGTCCGCAAAGAAGACGTATTTTGGGTCACTTGTCACTTTGCATTTCTTATTTTGATCACTTTGCTACTGTAATAGCAACAGTTTTTCTATTGTACTCCTCGTTCTCCATGCAGCTGAGCATAAATCGTGCAACATCCGCCCTTGACATTCTCTGACTTTCTTTCTTTAAAAATTGCTCATCGACACCGACTTTGAATTCTTTCTCTGAAAGAGAAACTTAAAACTTTAAATTTGCTAGGTGCGTACCGCCTCCCCGTCCCACTGTGTCCCCGTTAAGATACAATGGTCTATAATACGTAAAGTCCCTAACCCCAATTTCTTGGAATACAGCGGGACGGCGAAATATCGGGTACCTCCTTTGCTAGTGTTTACACAAGTGTCTGTATGACGATTTATCACCGAGAGTTTGAAATTGATATCCCTGCAGCATTGGCTTTCAAGGCAGATATGACACGAGACGCAGTCTTTGTGATGCTATTTTTTTAAATACAAATATTGTGTATCAGTGTACCTGTTTTCTCTTTATCTGTTAAGGTTGGTGGACGTACAACAGTATAATTGATATCCTCACACTCCGGACCTGCCAAGTAATGTTCCATCCGTGCCATGTCCTCAAAAAGGTGTTTTAACATAAACGGTCTGGCTAACCATTCGATCAAAAATGGACTTCCAGAAACGCCTGAAAACGATGGAAAACTGGTAAGTGTTGAAAATGGAAAGTTTTGAAAAGGTTAGTAATGATGTTGCACGTATTCGAGGTCATACTAACATTCCGTGTACCAGGAAGTAATGGCAATAAATTTCTTTACATTCGCCCCTCTCATAGCTTCAACAATCTGTTGAGTGGATTCTAAATAAAAATGTAACGGCGTTTTCCTCATATAATTAGCACCCAGACAAGACATAATTGCATCGCATCCTTCTATGTGCGGGGTCATGGTTGATGACTCCATAATGTTGACTTTTACTTTCTGAAAAAAGAAATTCCATTTTAGTGGTCTTTAGTAATGAAATGAAATGAAATGTTATCGACTTTCGCTATTTTCTTATACCGCTAGAGTCGGGGTTTTTATCCCAGAGAGAAGGGGCCACTGCAAGTCCATACATGTATGAAGTGCACTGAGGTCTTCGGGCGCTTTCGCAGTTCCTAGTCCTGCTCCACTTTTTTAACGCTGACCGAGCCACCCAGCATCTGCCTCTCTCTCAATCTGCCGATGGCAGATTAAGACTCGAACTCACGCAAGCCATGACGAAGGATTTTATGACGTCATGACCTACTTGTTCAGCGCCTTTAACCACTCGGCCATCCAGACAGACATGCTTTTATAGATCTCAACCACCGTCTCAAATCTATACAGAATTACATGTGCCTACTAGTATATAGAAGGGACCTGAATATTGAAGGGTGTTTCACCGTGGCAGGTTGTTGGTAGCTGTACACCAATGCACCATTATATAGTGGATTCCCAGTTATGAGGTTACGAGTATTCTATCTGTTATTGTAAGGTGGCAAAGATTAAGAACGGTTCCTGATGGTCGGACTAACCCCGAAATAGATTTTAAACAAGTCTTGTTTTGCAAGAAAAGAAGTACAAGATATCTATTTATCAGCGGGCTCAGCTTGTGGCTTGCTTTTATCGTGCCAGAAATCTAAGATTTGTGCTTTCCGTCATAGATTGCCAAAAAAGTGCGAGCCGCTCTCTCTGCCCTTCCCCTAATCCCCCATGGGCCTTGGTGCTCGAGTAGAGTAATTATTTATTTCAGACTTATATATTTAAAAAAAAACCGGCGGTTTTATTCTCTCGACCTGCATTAAATGAAATGATTATCGTTCATGTATTAATTTTCGGTATATTCATACACTGTATAATCATGAAAGCTTATCTGCCTACCTGAAGTTTTTCATGATCAATTTTTAGTCCATCTGGATTTCGTACAAGTGCGACGACCTCATAACCTTTTTCCAGTGCTTGCTGGGTCAACTGAACACCAGTTAACCCTGTTGCTCCAAATACTCCCAGTTTCATTTTGGTTGAAAATCCATCTACATACACGCATGCATTCTCATTGACGTCCAAAAAAGTGTAAATTTCATTTTATAATAGCAATTGTACAGCTGAATTGTACGAAGTCAACTAATCGATGTTTAGTGTAGAGTAGTTTTTTATAGTTATAGTCTGTTACTAAAGATATACATGGGTGGTCTAATGGTTTTAGGTCAATCTGTGTCGCTTACCGTCAGTAGATATTTTTTTCCAAATAACAAAAAAGCCTGCTCTGATATTTCCTATTCTATTATCGATGGTCTCCATAACTTCTTTCTTTCATATACATGTATTCAATTTCTTTTTGAGGTCTTCATTGAATTCAGATACATGTATATCCACTTTTAGTGGGTCCGTGACATTGATTTCATTCTTTCTTCTATCAGGCTGGAGCCAGGATGGAAAGTTTTCCGGGAGTGACCGCGATATTTTACTTGTCCCCATTAGAATGTTCCAATCTAATTTTCAAGTCCCCCTAATTTTGGAAATTTAGTGTCCCCATGGGGTTCCCCTTAAGCTGTGTAATTTTTTAACAGAAGCGCGTCATTCAATTAAAATCATTGATATAAAATGTGTACGTATGTCCCCTTAATAATTCTTAATTGGGCGTTTTGTCCCCTGAACATTATCACCATAGATGTTTGTCCAGATAGCAATGCTGTCCCCCTGGCCCACTCAAATAAATAATCGAGGAATTTTCATATCCCCTGAAATAAAAATCCCAGGATTTCCAGTGTCCCCCTGTCCCCCTCATTAAAAACCTCCGTCTACACGATATATCGCGGGGATGGGGGGAACTTTCCATCCTGGCTATCAGATTTTCTTTTAGAATCTTGGTTTTTTCCATCTGCTGCAAATTTTTGTAGTGCCAATACTTAATTTTTTTCCATTAAATCAGACGTTCTTTCTTTTTCACTTTCTTTTTGCTTCTATAATGCAAGTTCATCAATTTCTTCTTTCCTGGCTACTTGGAGTTGTTCTATTTCCTTTTTTAATCTTGAAATAATCAACTGATCGCCATTTGTTTTGTTTTTTTCCCTGGAGACGCCCTTCATCACTGATAACTTGATTGACTATTATTGTTTATTATAAGGAAGGGTGTCAGGGTGTCCTCTCTTGGGTTTACCCTATTTTTAAATTAGTTGGATTACGGGGTCCGCCGCCCGAATTTTTCAGAAAATGGAAAAAAAATAAATTTTTCCCGCTCGCCGCCGAAATGTTAAAAAACTATAATAAAAAATTTATTTATAAAAAGTTATTTGTAATGACAATTTTTACTGTTATTCAAAGTTTGTAAAATATATGCGATGAAGAAAATTGATTAATAATCAATTCACATAGAAAACCAGGATCAACTGAAGTATCTGGTTAAATAGTTCCTACGCGTGTTAGGGTTAGGGTTAATGTATCTGTTAGGGTTATGGTTAGGGTTAAGGTATCTGTTAAGGATAGAGTTGGATTTGGCAATACGATGTGGCGATATGAAGATGTGGCGATGTGACGATATGGCAGTGTAACGATGTGACAATAGTGCGATATGAGGCGATACTTTGTCTTCGAACTTCTTCTGCGTATTAATATCAAATTTTTCGACCGGACTACTTAACCAGATACTTCAGTTGAGCCATGCAAGCTATCATCTTGAAAATTAAGGACCTCTACCTCATTAAGGAAACACACGAAAGTTTGCTGTTACTAATTTTTAGATCAGGTAACTTAAGAGAAGTAGTGTTTAGTCCAAAATTTTCCATAAGAGGGGGTCATAGCTTATAATTACACGACGCTAGCCGTTTAAATTTTAGCCACTACGACGACTCCGCTAAGGTTTTTTTCTATAAAAATTATACAAACTTGATTATCCTCGATCGAAAATGCTGCCCAAACAAGTACCAATAGAGAATACGACTCTATTATCAGCTGATTATGACGAGGCGTTTTCCGTTTTGGTAGGCGATTTTATCCGCTAACCGCTTCCGTTACTTAGCCGATTTGCTCGAGCCACTAGCCGGTTCCGCTTAACTTGGATTTTAGCGCCAAAGCCGTTAACCGACTCCGTTATTTTGGCCCATTTTTAGATTAATTATGTACGCCGTTAGCCGTCTCCGCTAGTATCCTCGGACCAATACGCCGACTCCGCTAAGGAAATTTGGCAAAAATCGCTAGTCGCTACAAGCTATGACCCCCTCCCATAAGTGACCTCGGAATATAAATAATCATCAAAATTGGGGCACCGTCCTAGTACGCAATTCCGTAGAAAATTTCAGTTTTCAAAATAAGTTCTCTGTAAAGGGTTTTCCATATCCAGAAATGACGGAACTATGCGGATACCTTTTGTATTTTTTAAAAATAACGATAGTGAATTTAGTGGTGTTCCAAAATTATATGATTTATTCTAAAAATATACAAAATGATAAAATAATCAATATAGCTAATTTACAAAGCAACAAATGAGACACATGACACATATAAAAATGCCCTAACTCTTGGAGTTAAATACATGTATGTAAAAACGTGAAAAAAGCAAAAAAGTTTAAATATCTATAAAAAAAATAATTGATTCAGTCATACTGCGTATACTAAAGTCAACATCAACAAAATTATAAAATTTTCTATGTCGAAATTAACTGATCAAGATCAACGGAAGAAAATTCATAGGCATAGGCAAAAATTTGTTATGTTGCCAATTGCCTTTAACCATGATTGTAAATTTTTTTGTGATCGATCCACTCTGGAAACGCTGGAAAATATTAAATAAACTTTTTAGGATACAGCAAGGTCGTATCCTACAATGGGCCAACTTTTTCGTTTTGTCCACCAAAATTTATGGTTTAATTCCACTTTTCTAAAATATTTTATAATTAAAGGCTGAAAGTTCCTGAAGATGTGTTAGGATTACAAAAAAGTTTAATTTTCAGACAGACTTATAGCCCTGCTTACGCAACGCAACTTTTATTTGCTAAATTGCTGTGCTATAAAAGTATAAAAATTTACAGGTGCACGAAAAAGGCGGAAAAAATGCATGTGGACTAAGAAACGTTGAAATCCACCTGTCGGTTTCACATATTAGCCTCGAGGAGGGGGGGGGGGCATCCGCGATACCAGGGTTATATACATATAATAGACGAAGTCATAGGACTTCGAGCCTGCGGGGGAGGATGAGGGGCACCTGAAGATCTTCGTCACGGAATCTTAACAAAATATTTAAAGACCTTGGAAAATCTTAGAAAATCTTAAAATTTTACGAAATCTTGCAAAATCTTTCAAAATCTTTGGCACAAAATCTTTAAAATTTTGGCGAAGGTATCGTAATTTTGCGAAATCTTTGACAAAAGATGTTACCATTTCGAAATCTTGGAAAATCTTACGAAATCCAACAAAATTTTGAAAGATTTAGCGAAATCTTGAAAATCTTATCGAAGATTTTGTAAGATTTCGCGAAATCCGAAATCTTCGTACACTTTTTTGGGGTTCCTCCCTTGGTTGATAATAATGCTAGATAGTTGATAAATATGGATTTTCAAGGCCCGCAATTTTTAACTGAGGTTTTTATTGGATCGAGCGCAAAGCGCGATGTTCATTAAAATCCGAAGTTAAAACTAAGGGCCTTTAGGTAAAAACTAAGGTAACCTTTAATTTTTTTTGGCCAAAAAACAACAGTTTTGCATAGTAACGGGCCAATATACATAGTAACGGGCCAATATTGATATTTGCCTCCTGGTAGCGGGCAATATACAAAATATTCCTAACAAATTTAACATTAATATTCGATACTACCTCAAAAAGTAACAATAATATTTTAGGAAACTTAATACTATTACATAAAGAGATTGAATATGGGTGGTTTAATATTCCACCCACTCCGGGTGTGAAGTTGTGGGGGCAAAACCGGGCAAAAATATTATTCTCACGTCTTGGACCACATCAAGCGCCTATCCAACCTTCTTTTGCATGAACTTGCGAAAAATATATAGGCTATTCTGATAAACAGGCTCGCTGTATTCAACGTTTCTCAGTCTACATTGAATTTGTTCGTCCTTTTTTGAGTAAAAAAAAATCTCATTGATTGATGATGACAGAATAAATGTTAAAAGCAGAAAGCAACCAAAAATATAAAAACCATAAATTAATGAAAAAGTCAAATAAATTATGGTAACGAATTTTTTCTGGTTTTACAAAAAAAGCAATTGCGGTGAGCATGCTTGAAAGTCAAACATTTGTCTACAATGGCCGGAAAAACACAATTTTTAACAATAACAAACATATTTCCTAGTTTAAAACAATATCTTTTAAAAATAAATCTATCGCTAAAAATAACAATATCTAAATGCATAATGGCGTACAATACTTGCTTTTGGAAGCATTTCTTCAGGCACTTAAATTACTCCTGCCACAAAATTAAGAAATCGTAAATGACGCCCCATGTTTTTGACTTATATCGCCCAGTATCGATTTATTGGTCAAACCTGCTGGGCTTGGATCGCCCTAGTTATTTGCTTGTCGAATATCTAAAGGCAATGTTCGCGTCATTGTATACACGTGTACAGTGGGTTTTCCCAAAATATCGATTTGATGAAATTATCCAAAATTACACAGTATCTTAAATCAAGGTGATAATAGGATGGTAGTCATCTTCCTCCATGAGGGAGTATTTAGGTGCGTTAAAGCTTGACAAATAATGAGGTAGTAAATGCAGTGCACAGTTCTAATTAAAAAATTAGAAACAAAGTAAGATGCCCTTTTACAGAATATGAAATTTAAAAAAAGGGATATCATGAAAACACATTACATGTAGATGAGTGGAATGGATTAATTAATTAATTGGGTATTAGATATTTTTTAAGAATTTCAAATTCTTCAATCTTGATTAGGTACATAGATTTGTTTCAGTATTCATCACCTTGAAAATGAAGGACCTCATTATTGAGGAGACACACGAAGTTCGCTGTCACTAATTTTTAGAACAGGTAACTTAAGAGAAGTCTTGTTTAGTCCAAAATTTTCCATAAGTGACCTCAGAATATAATCATCAATACTGGGGACATCTAATGCCCTTGTCCGTCCCAGTAGGCAATTCCGTAGAATAATTTCAGTTCTATTCAAAATAAGTTCTCTGTAGAGAGTTTCTAACCTTGTTTTAAAATCCACTAAATGATCATCACGTGACTTCACTGCGCTCTTATACCGCTGGTAATTTTTTCCAATGTCAAGGTCATCATCATCCGAGGATAATAGTCTCATTAGTAAAATGGTGTCATCAGGAGTACTTGAACTGACGGTACTGTCGCTAACAGGGCCTGACTTTTTTCTCTCCCTGTAAGGTCCCTTATCATATCTTTTTCTTGACCTTTGAAGGATTACGGGCGGCATGATTCTTTAAAGTTTTGAATCTCTGAAATTAAGATAATACCATGGTATAGGAAAGATAATAAATAAGGCAATATACATGAAACGAACTACGAGCCCTTTTTGGCCCAAAGATGACCATAGCGCGGAGACCCTTTATGACAAAAAGATGGCGCAAAATGTTTATTTTTTCGAATCCTAGAAATTGTCACTCAAAATAACACTTAAGGCCATTTTTGGGGAGTATTTTTCCGAGCATGCTGGACCTCATTTACCACTAAAACTGTATCTGGCCGAACGCATTAAGCTAGTTTTTAAATATTTTCGAATTTGGTAATCCGAGATCCGCGCCAAGGGTAACATAACACGTGTCTTAAAACAAGTTTTACGCCAGTGCCCTGCGCCCGAAATTTTACAATGATAAAATTGGAACTTTAAAAGAAACTAATTTTCGGAATCCTAGAGCTAGGATTTTCTTTATTTTTGCACGTATTTGCGCGTATTATTGATTTAAAAAGTCAAAAATTTTCTACGCTGAGTCACTTTTTTTAATAAAAAAACTAGGGTTAAACAAGCATCAATGTGCGTTGTAATTCATACTCATGCTGACTCTCTTTGCCAGATTATTGAAACCGTTTCTAAATTGAGCACCACGCCGGTCCGGGTAATAAAAAAATGTTGAAAAATTACACAGAGGTTATCGTGATACCCGAATTATAACCAAGGAAAAGGCAATTTATGTGTTCCGAAAATGTTGTTACAAGTTTAAAGTTTCTTTCGGAATGACCTTTTTTCTATAAGCATGATTCCTCCACTTTATGCTATCGGCGAATCGCATTTCGTTTTCGGTCCGGCCATATTGAATTGGTTAATGTATCAAATTTGTAATTTTTGTCTGGTTGATTTAGGAAAAATCAGTTCCATTGATACTAGTGGGTTGTGACCTCTGACTTGCTTGAGGCTTAGTGAAGTATTTTGATTTCTTTTTGTCGCTTTTTGCAGGTTGAAAAAAGGTCAGGAAAATAATCATTCGAACAAAAAAATTGATGTTGAAGTGCGGTACCCCATTGTATTTTTGATGGCAGATAATAGTCTTTTTTGACAAAACTGTTGGGAACTTTCAATTAAGACCCCCAAGCTTGTGGACAGAATGATTTGTTATTTTTTGCCTCTTTAAGTTAAATTATTTCCTTTCCGTTAAAGGATTAGGCGAGTTAAAAATATCAGAGCCTATAAATGAACGGATAAAAGTAATGATATTATTAACCCAGATTTTAAAACTTTTAGAAAAAAAAGCATCAATCTCAGTAATAATAAATTTCAAGCAATACATTTTCTAATTTTGTACAAATAATACAATTTGATGAGGCACCGTAATGTGAAAATTTCGGTCCCCCCAGTCGAATCTCCTAGAAGGGCAGGGTCGTAGCGAAGTGGATGTGATTGGGGGTAAATAATTAAAATTGCCCGACGACGGGTGTCCAGGGGGAAGCATCCCCCTTGCCGCCTGAGGCGAAATTTTTTTCAAATTCGCACGATGTTTTGATACGCATTTAAAATGCATGTTAAAAACATACACCTAGGGCCTTTATTTTCTAAAAAGTTTTCATGGACGCCCATTCTTAGCAAAATTATTCGGCCAGGAACAAAAATATATGGTGAATTTGGGATATTTTTGGAAAACTTGTTGGGCTCTGCCCGACGAGTTTTGCCCGACTATTTTGGCCGTCGAGCTCCTGTTGGGGGGTGAGTCACCCCCTTCACCCCCCGGTCGCTACGGCCCTGTAGAAGGGGCATGAAAAGTTACACACCATGGAGGGTTTCTAATTTTTTGCCGTTTGAAAATATACTAAGTCTCACTTTTAGTGGTTTTTAAGGGAGCATTTAGGGTTTTTTGGCATATCAAATAACAAATGACCCAAATTCCGAGGTCTTATAGTTGCAAAATTGCCACCTCTGGATGAGGCTCATGGGATCATAATTATGACCTTTGACACTGACCCCCCAAATTATATCGAATTCACTAAGTTTATAGCATTTTTATGACTTTTCTAAGAGTTATGTCATAACAGTTTGAATTGCCGATCCATTTGATTGGCTCATGAAGTAATGACAGGTAATAGTCGATGATTTTGATCGATCCACGTGCAAAACTTCAATGATTTATACTGTACAATGCACGAATTCGTATACCTTGAACAGGCGTGTTGTGCGCATGAGCAACATCTTGGGGATTTTCAAATAGTGCAAATCTCTGGTTACTTTTTAATTCAATATTTTGCATCACGCATTCATCAGGGAAGATTGAGGAAGATATAATTTGTTGCCAATTGGCAACGATGGCCACTAAAGGGTTAAAGTGGGACTTAGTCTATTTTAAAATTTTTTGCTCATTTTGCACCACCATTTACCGAAACATGTCCAGAGCTTTTCGCGTTCCGCGAGTCGCAAATCGCGAGTTGTGAAACCGCGAATTGAAAATCTTTTCGCGTTCTGCAAGTCGCGAATTGTAAAACCGCGAATTACATGTTCCCAATTCACGAGCGCGAATTAATTCGCGACCGCGAGTCGCGAATCGCGAATTGACAACTAGCTGGCCTGAGATGTAAATCGCGAATTGCGAGTCGCGAATCGCGAATTGACATGTCAGAGTGAAAAGAAATCGTAGAGTCCAACAGCCCTGGGATCTTGTAAATCGCGAATCGCGAGTCGCGAATCGCGAATTGACATGTCCGAGTGAAAAGAAATCGTAGAATCCACCAGGCCTGAGATGTAAATCGTGAATCGCGAATTGACATGTCCGAGTGAAAAGAAATCGTAGAATCCAGCAGGCCTGAGATGTAAATCGCTAGTCGCGAAT
>JAXIUW010222841.1:0-10523 GCA_035591015.1 Cephalothrix simula
TGACTAGTGATAGTGATTTTAGGAGCGTCAGTGATATACGTCTTCGAGGAGGGCCTGGATGGGCCTCCGATCACAGGCGATATTTTCTATATACTATGTCCGGGACATGGTCCTTTAGAGAGTAGAGACAACCTCGCGACTAGGAGTCGAACCCGGGTGCTCGATCGCACCGAAATCCAACGTCTTAACCACTATGAATTATTTTTTGAAAAATTCTGAAGGTGCACATTTGACATTCTTAACTTTTGAAAGGAAAGAGTGTATCAACAAGAGAAATGTAAAATGCTAACAGCTCTATCAAAAGCTTTTTAAAATTAGCATGATTTGCATGTTTCATTCAAGCAGATCGAAAAGCTTTTAAAATTAGCATGATTTGCATGTTTCATTCAAGCAGATCGTTCTTAGTACAAGAGGCTTATTGCTGTTTTAGAAGCTAAGTTTGATATACATGTAATAGTATTTTATATCATGCTGCTGTGCTATAATGTATAAAAATATTGCATTGTCAGAAATTTATAATAATATAGCATCAGTGCAATAACTGTTTTTTTTGTATTATAAAAAGTTAAGCAGGCAGTTACCATTCTATGCAGTAGTGACAGTAGTGCTATGCAATGATAACAAGTTTTACCTCATCTTCAGGTGGAACACTATCAGGGTTTTCTTCAGGCATTTTGAATCTGGCTTGAAGGAAGAAAGTGAAATTTAAACACACCGGTGGGAATAAAAGTCTATTTAAATTTTAAGGGATAAGTAAACCATTAGAGAGTTTTTGTTTACAAATTTGTAGGGATTGAGCTCGGTTGACTAATTTAGACAAGTATCTTACTTAACTAAAGGGATGTAAAAGAAATGAAGCAAAATGTTAAGCGTAAAAGAAAAATCAATATTATATTACAGTACAGAGGCCTAAAGAAAATTTCACATGTAAAATCCGTTACAGATAGAAGCTTTGATAAAAAAAATAGATGGCCCCAGAGGCGTAACAAAATTTTGAGGATCTTTGGTACGGATTTGAATCACTCAAAATTAAGAAATCGATATTCTTTTTGATGGAGGCCATCCTACCTGTACCATGATGGTCCTATTTGAACACTCAATAAAGTTTGTGTATACATTACTTTATGTTTCTTTAAATCTTCAAAAAACCAAAAAAGTTAATTTTTAACAAGCATTGCTAGGGATATGAAACAACAATGAACTTTTCAATTTTAATGAGATTGAAATCTTAAGACATTCCAAGCTAAAATACCACGTCAAATCAATGGATTTTTAAGCAAAGATAGCTTCAAGTAATTCTCAACTTGTATCTCATGGTCTGTCAGAATAGATAGATCAGAATACGTGTACGACTTTTTAAAGGTCGCGAACGAAAAATATATCCCAATTTCGTCATAAGTTTACAAATTTGGATGTCAAAATGGGTGCTTGACCTGGTGGAGAGTCGTGGCGTAAAATGAATTAAAAAGTAGAAAACACCAAACCGTTCAGAACTGGTTACAATACGCTGTTCATAGGCTCCATTTTGAATCTCTTCAAGGAATTCTGATCAACTCTTTTTTTATACAGATCGGTGGCCGACCGTATAGACACAATAGACACTATCGCTCCAAATAGCGGCCCAATTGCTACCTCTGGATTAGTTTACACATGTATTTCAACAATCTACAGCATACGACCTTTGAACCAGCACTACGGATAACATGAGCTTCATAAGAAACCGGGATTTTCGTATAATTTAGTATGCTTGATATGCAAAGCAGCAGTATATTTTGATATTTTTCAACACATTTCCCCCCACCACTCCGAAGTCCCCACCAGGAGGGAGGGGGGGGGCGAAATTTGAAAGTAACCTTTTATGCCCGATGTATAGACTCTGAGATCTCAACGGGGGACGAAAATCGTACTTTCTACGGTGCCTCATCCTATTTTTCCATCCATTTGTGTTGTGTATTTCAGTTTTCTGATACCTGATGTTAATACCTTGGCTAGACATCGCCAAATATTGACTGTTGATCCTAATATCAAAATTATCCTGAATCCAACTAGATGAAAAACGTGACTAAACGATTGTTGAAATAAATTAAGGGAAAAAAGAAGGAATCATTCCCTAGGGGATCATAAGTACTAGAAGCAATACATAAAGCTGTCCAATGTTTCCTTACCATCACTGTTACAATTTACATCCTAAACTAAGAGATAAATGTGCCCTTAATAATGAATAATGAACCGTATAAAACTCATCTTCATTTTCAAAAGGAATTCAGTACCTTTTGGGATATTTTGTCTAAGAACATTAATCTTCGAACATGAATATGTTCTACAAATATTTTCAAGGTCCATATGTTCCTCAGTTCACCTTAAGCCCTGCTAGATAGAATTTTAAATTCTTTGAGGGGATCGATCAAGTCCCATGCATGATGTACATGCCCGGGATTGAGGCATGGACAAGTTGGAGCTCACCGCGATATCCCCGTGCGTTTGCTCTAACACCATTAGCACGGGGATATCCCGCGATATCCCCGTGAGTTTGCTCTTACCCCATTAGCACGGGGATATCCCGCGATATCCCCGTCATCAGTTGCTCCGATCCCATTCACACGTGGATACACGGGGATATCCCCGTGCTTTTGCCTAAACGCTCTCTGAAATTACCAGTGGCCACTGGTGGAAAGAATGTGTTCTTTACAAAATATCCCCGTGCTAATGGGGTTTGACCAAAGGATCTCAAAAGTGAAGTTTCGCGTTTGCCCGAACCCCATTAGCACGGGGATATCCCCGCAATATTGCGGTGAGCTCCAGCTTGTCCATGCATACATGTAACAGGGATACACTCCCTGACATGTACATAGTCATGTACGTGTACATTACAGTCCCATGTACAAACTCTCGCGTACAGAGCTTGGTTTTCTCACGGTACGCAAAGTAAGAAGGTACCTATCCAAGTTTACCAGCTACAGTATTATACTCAGTCCACTGTCTGGTATCTACGGCGTGGCATCAGGTGGTATCTACATGACATGTTTGTATTTTAAAAGGTAAGATAAAGTAAACTTACTTCAATATTCATCACACCAAATCTTTCATGAGGAAAACCTGATAAATTTCCCAGAGAAAAATAACACTATTCCATCATGTCTCTCATCATGTGAAACAGCAAATATAGACAAACAATGGTGTGATATTATCGCAGTGATAAGATAGCCTCATCAAAGAAATATTTAGCGTGATACTAAATGAAAAGTCGAGAGAAATTACGTATTTCATTGTCATAAAGCAATATTTAGTTGTGACGGCATGAAGCGGTCAAAGAACAAAAATTTTTTTTTTTTAATTTTTTATTTAAGAAAAACCTTATTCCATACCTAATTCCTATCTATTTTATAACACAATATTGGGTGTATTTAATTACCTGGTCCATGTTCATCAAGCCCAAACATCCCTGCGTAACTAAGACGAACATCTTTTCTCAAACCTCATGTCCTTTTATCAATTGTTCAAGTCTCTCGGTTTTAGTTAAGAATTATTTTGATAAACGGTCCCAAAATCGACCATTGCAATTTGGTCCTGATACTCAGGCCTGCCGATACTTATCAGACTATTTGATTACCGATAATTCTGTCGAGCAGACACTGAGCTCGGGTCTGGTCAGAGATTTCCCTAATGCCAGTCAAGAATCAATCACCAAACTGTCAAACTTATTGATGAAGACTACTGATCAACTTAACGATAAATAGTGATGGATTAGATAAAAAGAGAGTTTCTTACCCAATACTTCCAATTCATGTTCACATATTTTAAAACAGTTGTCATGGGACGGTTTTTGTATCTATGGTAACGGTTATCCCCCAAGAAATTTTAAATTCATCTCCATGGATTACAGTCAAAAACTGGTTAACCATGACCTAGATAATCCAGTTAAGGTTTACGGCATGTAGATTCGAACTTTCAGGTAACGTGTTTGATACATGTACTAAGGTGGTTAATCACTTAGCTCTGACTCAATTGAAACCCATTAAACCATCTGGAAATTTGCCCAACGAAGTTCTGTATCAAAAAATGATTTTCCAACAATAATTGTTGCTAACAATAGATTTTATTGATCTTAAAACAACAAAGAAAGTTTTTTGAACGGAAATCTCAATCCAAAGTAGGGGGTTATAACAAAGGCTTTAGTACAAAAATTAGCAGCACATGGCTATTTGCAATATTTTATGCACTTCAACATATTTTTGTTATGATAATTAAGAATCTTGAAAAATAGAAAAAAGGATTCATCGAGATTCATAACAGAAAATTTGATACTATCAATGACGTTCGAAAGCATCATAATTTGACATATCAAAAAATCTGGCTTTTAATTATTTCTTAACAACAGCGACCACTGGGTTTTTAAAAAATGGCCACGAGTCTGAACTCTGAATAAAAAGGTAAGGGGCATGTGGTGCCTTTTAACGATGATGAAAATATTTGAAAGGGAACCCAATAATGATGACTAATAATGCAATGAGACTCCCGCGATGAGACTATCAAAGGCGAAAGGTTCGGCACCACTAATGTCAGCCCCGCCCCACGAGATTTGTAAAAACTAAGCTTTTCATATCTAAGAACTTTTACTTTCAAAAGCCTTTTTTTACATTTTTCCCACCCCCCAAGAGGTCGGTGGCTTTGGGGTTGGTAACTTGAGGCTCTGTGGCTCGGGAACATACATGGACAAGTTCGTCATTATCAAAGTAGCAGAAAGATAAAAATGACGTCATAATAGGACAAACGCACAAAATCATCATTGGAAGGATTTTGGGCAAAGCACGGCGCTATCACGGGATATACCCGCGATATCCCTAAATCACCATTGGCCCAGGGGAATAAAAGTGAGGTAAGAGCAAACGCACGCTCGGAGGGATATCCCCGTGCAAATGGGGTTTGAGCAAACGCACGGGTATGGGGATATCCCTATACCGTGCTTTTGGTATTGGAGCAAATGCGCGGCAATATCACAGGGATGTCCCCGCGATATCCCAGTGGCCCATGGGCCATGGAAATAAAGTTAGCGAAGAGCAAACGCACTGTGATATCGTGCGATAGCGAGCAAAGAGAAAACGCACGCACGGTGATATAGCAGGGATATACCCGTGCTAATGGGGGGTTGAGCAACCGCACGGCGATATCGAGGGGATATCCCCGCGATATCACAGAACCAATTAAAAGTGAACAAAGAGCAAACGCACGGCGATATCGCAGGGATATCACCGTACAAATGGGATGTCGCGAGGATATCACGGTGAGCTCTAACTTGTCCATGCCTCGTAGGGAAATTTACCACTTTAAAAATCGACATCAAAATTCTAGTTACATGTAGAATGTAGTACTTGAATAAAGCAATAAGACATTATATGTAGACAATTTTGGTTCATGGCACCTCTAAATGACATTTTAATGCTTAACATCAAACTCAAAACTCATCCTTAGATGACACTTTATGTAATGGAAGATAAATCAGACTGAGAAACAGAGACGATATCGCACAATGACTTAATGTGAGATGTGGACCCCAAGGTCATGAAAATCAAGGATCCCTCGGGATTCGTAATTTTAACGGATTGACGAATATCACCCTTGATTGATGAGCATCATTCGTAATGGACAACAATTAGGTGATTCAACAGCTAACCTTCAATCAAAATGCTACAAGTACTTTTTGTCTTTTTCGATGACGTCATGTGATCATGCTGCGGTTACCTAACACCCATTTGGTACGGACGGTTTAGGATTGACAGTGACAAAATTGACAATTTCTTCAAGAAGCTACTCAGTCAAGAGTGGGTTCAGGGCATAACCTAGTCTCGAAACGACGCAATTTACATGTATAAGATCATTATTCGAGAAGTTAACCAACCGATCTATGCACCAGGCCTTGCTCGAGCGATTACCACATAGTATCTAAAGATTTCGCTATTCATAGAGTGTACTTTTTTAGGGTTAAAGCTTAAATTGTAATGCGTTATTGGAATTACTGGAACGGGTTAAAAACGCGATTGATATTTTAGTCGAGGACGCCAGCCCGAGACTTAATATCAATCAAGTTTTTAACGAGTTCCAGTTATTCCAATCAAATTTTTCACATAGTTTATGATTTTTCATATGCGATTGAATTTGATCTCAAGTTTATCAATCGGATTGCAATTCGTCATTAAAATTGACAATTTTGCCATCGAGGTATTTTATACGTTTTTCTTGCTAATTACGTTGTTTACATGTCATGCCTAATTCTGTATTACAAATTTGCCCGCAAAAGCGTGCAATAAGTGGTTATTGCACGCTTTTGTGTACATTACCTACTTATTGCATGCTTTTGCGTGCATTAAATACTTATTGCACTGTTTTGAGCTTAGCTATGTATGAAGCGTTTAATTAACTGAGAATAGAAAACAACCTCAACTATGTTATAAATTTCAGTATAATGCCTTCCAACCCGAATTCGAATCAAAACATCGAAAATTTTGGAATAGTGGTATCTTTAATTCAACGATCTTCAACCAAAATACTCATATCTATTTATAAATTCCTGTGCGAGGAACTATTGCAATATCTTGGTTCACCTCCCCCCTTTCATATGAAGCCTCCATTCCCAAAGTGGAGTAATAATCGAATATAGATCAATATAGAAACTATCATTTTCTCTTATCATCGGAAGCTCAAACTTCCTGAATGTCACTTCACTCTGCTGAAAAAATATCTACAACAACTCAAGGCAGGAAAAAACACTCGGAAAACAGCTCCATTGTGCAATTATACACTATAATATAGAGAATGATTTAAAAAGACTCATTTCAATTTTCAAAATTTAAAATAGCCGTGAAGTATCAAAGACTATGGGTGGAAGTAATGGTAACATAGCAACAAAAAATTAATCAACCTGAATCAAAAAATAGAATATCAAGAAACTTTAACTGAATCAAACGCTTATTGATTTTCATCTGAAAATAAATTTGGTTTTTGGCCATGATTTTTAAAATTCCGTGCATAATTTGGTAAATAATCAAAAGATTGTACTCACTCGAAGAAATCCCATGATTCTCTGATCCGTTTAATCCAAAATCATAATCTCTTTACTCCCAATTTCAATCCTCAAAATGAATCAAATGATGATTTTTACTAGAAACTGAAGTACAAAGCTGTCGCAATTTGTAAGTAAACCAAATCAATAAACAGAGGCCCCACCTGCATGATAAGTCATTGACGTTACCTAAAATATGTACATTTGAGAATTGATTTTGCTGCCTACACTCAACTTGTATATTAACATAAATTTGGAAGTTAATTTGCTTTTTTTTAGTGATTGGTAACATTCTAAGTTACATTAAAATAAGATATTAAATAAATATCATATATCACAATGACGCCTTCTTACAATGCAAAATCCTTATTAAAATTTTGTTAAGGTAAAAATCAAGGAAGAAAATTGACGAATTTCAAAAAGAAATAATAATAGAAAAATAACTTCCTGGATAACTATTCAAAATAGCTCCGATCCATTTACGATGTCATGATTCAAACCCATGTACGGGATGATATGGATCAGTTGTTAAAATTACCCCTCAGACAGTCCCTCAGAGCTAATTACTGAACAGAATCTATTGACTCCAATCTTCAATTGCTCTATAAAACAAAATACTTTTAAATTAGTAAAACTGTATGGGCGCCATTATTTGAGCTTTTCTTTGTAGAAATCCAACTCAAAAGTTTTTTGCCTGACATTTTTATCAAAACAAGAGGACAGACTCAGAAATTATTCAATAATATACAGACACCCTCTATTAGAAATTAGTCCTCTATAGGATAGTTAGTGTCTGAGTGTTTATTATATCAATTTTGATGACTAATTTTCAATAGGATAATCACCTAAAGGGTTCCACTTTTACCCTATTGGGAATAGGGAGAGAAAATGTCATAAATGTCACGGATGTTACCAAGTAAACTTGTGACCAAATCCAGATCTATAGATTAAGGGAGACTGATGATCTGTCTGAGTCAGCAAATACAAGGATCTCTAAATTATCTTACCCGATGCTTAGCATAACTTGTCTTTTCCAAGGTTAAAACTAAGATTTCAAAATGAAAAATGATTTTCTGATATTTATGGGGGACGACGGGAGGAGTTTTTGTTTATTTTCAAAGACAGGAGTTTTTGTTTATTTTCAACGACAATTGTCAAAAACATTTTGAAAATCTGAAATTAAGAGGAATTTGTCATCTTTATCTTGTAGATGCTGCCCAGCATGATCAGCACCCGCCTCATTAATTGATGCAATTCATTATCAGCAACTGTGACTATATACATAAAAGACATTTTTTTCGATTTTTCCTTATTCCTTTCAATATCCTCTAACCGTGTCATCTAAAGCCAGACTGGAATTCCGCAGGATTTTGTAATAGATCTGTTACGACACAGCAGCCTCTTCAAAATGTACAATTTTCTGCGGTAGATGAGGTAAATTTTCTGGCTGTGGTAATCCACAGTGGCAAGTGATATGCGACAGCGGTAATTGTAGGCAACAGAACAAAAAATTGGACATATTTTTTAATTTTTCTGTTTTGTCGCAGTCGAATGAGTCATTGTGCCAAGCAGTTTTTTATCAGCTGAAAGACCTAGGTATTGCTTTCAAAACCTTTTCCTTGTATGTTGGTTTTTCAATTCCTATACTGCGGTATTCAAAAATTCAAATTGTAATTGCGGTAGCCATTTGTGGTATACAAAGGGGCGGCAGGAATATTGCGGGAATCTATCACCGGCAGAGCGACTGAATTTTCCAGTCTGGATCTGAAGTCATATATATATATATATATATATATACAGATTTCAACAAATTGAGGCGGATAACATCCGCAAGAACAGTAAAAAGGCTACTTACTTATCAAGGTTATGTAAACCAAAAATTAATTTCTGCAACAGAAAATATTTTTCTGCCAGGAACCTGCAGTAACCTACTTGGTCATAAACTATTCTACTTGAAATCGTATTAATATTGTCAATTCCTTTCCGTTTTAAGGTTGCAGAACCCATCTTCAATGTTGATTGGTTTTGGTAGAAGGAAAGGGATTAAGTCCGGACTTAATTTTGGGAAAGGCTGTCACACAAGTCTTCCTTTCCTAATACAATAACTGATATTTGATTCTAAACAAATGTAGCTTTTCCCACATTCTTAAGCAAAGCTATAATTGGCTTTTCGACCAAAATATCTATCTAAGGAACAAAACCCTTTTATTTGTCTCTTTATGTATATGTACTGGTAATAAAAAAATAGCAATATGTACTGGTAATATAGAATAGCAATTTTGAAAGGGTAAGTCCAACACCTATCAACAAAAAATTACAAGGTAATACAGATGACAATGTTAGAACAAACTAGAAAATAACAGAAGTCGATAGCTTTAAAAGGCAAAAAGGAAAGCTTAAATCTTATATTCTTACATTTCCGGGTAAAAAATATCACTTTTTCCTACAACACCTAAACAAAAAAAGTTGCCTAAATTTTAACACGGATTTCAGAATAATGCCAAGGGCCTCTTTACCTGTATAAATATTTTTACCCTAGTAAACTTTCAAATTAAATACAAAAATATTAATGTTATAAATAATGACAAATTGAAAAGTCTCGATTAACCATTGATATAACAAAATCAATAATATATCGAATTATGTGATTGATATACAGCCTTCATCTCGAAGTCAAGACATACCGCGGAGGAGGAACGGACGTGCGCCACCAGCGCCGTTTAATCACCGGCACGTACATCCTACAGGCCTTTGATATCCCACTTAGAAGATGCTGGGGACCAAAATCTTGTGTCAGTGGTGAGACTCGAAAACATGACCTTCCGATTGTGAACCAAGTCTCTTACCAACGGAGCTGATGAAATATGCATTCATACTTTTATTAATCTTATGAATATCAAAAATTTTCAATGCACAAACAGTCATACTTACTTGATACTTGACTTATGAAGTGGCTAAATATTTACTGCAGGGTCAATGTCAATACTTATATGTTTAGCATACTGTGACTTTAGTAAATGCCTAATAATGATCCATATCGTATTGTTTAGAATGATCTATTGCTATTTATCAGATAATCATGCTGAATTAATCTTTTTAAAAATTTTACTGGGGAATGACAGCAGGGTTTTTATTTTTTATTCTAAAATCTCAAAAAATGCACCTCAACCATTTGAAAATTCTAATTTAGTACACAAAAGATAGGAAAAAGTGTCACTTTCAAAAAATCGTAAAAAATAGAATTTGATACATTTAAAGCTCCTATATCATCAGAAAACATCTAAATATTAAATTCTCAAAGTTTCGATACACCTTTACCGTGTAAAGACAGGGGTTAATTTCCGCAAAAATGCGCGTATGTACACGTAGTTTCAAGGGTGGCATCTCCATTTCGTAACCGATGCTTCGAATTAAATGTAACTCACAGGACACTTGCTACATAATGTTAACATCATATGTGCCAAGT
>JAXIUW010222952.1:0-10518 GCA_035591015.1 Cephalothrix simula
CGCAATGGTATAATAATCGCAATATATTTCGGTGTTGCGACTTATTGAGATTTTGAATTTGCGCTTTTCAGCCTTTGTGCTCTTCGAAAATTATTTTTCCTGTTTAAATAATTCCAGTGCAGCTTTAAAAACTATTGCATTTAGACCCTATAAATGTATTAATAGAAATCGCCTATTCCGCGTCGATTGAGACCATTCCCATGCTGGAGTGATTCTGTCACCTTGTATGGCACTTTTGGGGTCAACTATAGGTCAACTTCCATTCGTGACCTTTGACCTTTCAAGGTCAAACTCTTGTGACCTTGAAATGTCAAAGTTTAAGTTCAATTCTATTGGTCCAATAAGTTTTGATGAATGGTTAACCTACCCATTTACGAAGGACTCATGGAAAATAATTCCATCATGTTCGGAAACTGAAGAATTTGCTGTTTTTAAAGGGTTGACGACCCCCTGCTGGAAATTACACAATACATCTTTAAGTAACAGGTAAGCTGCATATTGAGCTAAATATGCAGTTATTTGGGATAACCTTTGCTAAGAACTATCATTTTCGACGATTAATAACATTTCTGGGTTTTACGCTTTAGAGGTCGCAATAGGTCAAAGAACTCACGAAATTGAGATTTTCCTATAAATTGCCATCACCGCGCCACCTTTAGGCGAAAATCGCATAAGTAGGCGGCCATTTTAAATGGCTAAATTGGATCAAATAGCCGTTTTTATACCATTACCTACATTATCCTAGATTAAACTTGAAAATTCGAAATTTTTATTTTTTCGGCCCGCCCTACCCTACAAGCCATATTTTTGGAAATATGGAATTAAGAGTGTGATTACTATGACGTCATAGGGTGGTTTTCTCAACTCAGACCTATGACTATAAATAGATCTAAATAGATCTCTAACAGTCAGGACTGTACCCTTATAAGCCAAAGGGGTTTTCTGCCACTCATGATGACATCATGACATCGCATAGGCTTTAAATATGCCAATGTACAATGTACAATCGATTACCTATCCAACCATGCGTGTAACTGTCATAGTCTCTGAGAACATAGGTAGGGGGCATTTTTGCACACCACTCTGTGGAGCACTCCATTTTTTTCCAACCACTTGAGTTCTCCTAAAGAATCTTGGGTTAAGATCTTGAATGGCTTAGAAAAAGAGAAATAAAACTAATAAAAATTGAGCAAGACGAAAAAAAAGTTAAGTTTTTTCAAGAAAAATATCTTTTAAAATGTAAATTCAATCCCAATCTTTTGTCAATTGTTAACTGGGATATACAGTATTACCAGAACCGATGTATACTTCAAGTCATTTTGAACTCAAATAACCTAATACGAAAAATACTTGAAAATAAATTCTACATAAAAATCTTTTGTTGCTCAATACAAGCGTATAAGTCAGTTTATTATCAAGCTAAGAAACTAGATCCAGCCAAGTTGGACTAAAGCACCACATGAGCATTGTATCATGAATGTCCTTACTGGAAATGATTGAATATTATGAACTTGAATAGTTTGAGTTAATAATGATTACCTTCTCTATGAAATCCCTTAATAGCGTCATGTCTACCCTTGCTTACCCAAGAACACGGTAGGGTGTTTATATCCCCCGATGGTAGCCGTTCGGGTCTACTAAACTGGTATAACAGTGTTGTTTCGTGCGAAAAAAAGCGCAGCATCAGAATGAAACTCAATTTGCATTATTTTTTGTAAGGATTGAAAAAATTTCCTAGCATACCTAATGAACCCTCCAACTGGGCAAAGAAGATCTTTTCAAAGCTGTTGGAAGTCACATGTGGCTAATTTGATTTTTCGTCAGTATCTGTCCCCATTCAGTTGAAATTCAGTTGAATTAGAGTACTTGTAGTTTTTCAGCCGATTTGTTTTTCAACTGCATTCTTTGCCTATGAAAGCAGAATTTATCACTCCAGGTAGCTCATGGGTCCTCACTACGATGGTCCGTTTGTGTAAAGATCAGCAGCTGCAGTGGAGTTCATCACAGTGAGGCGTCTTCTGTCACACAAAAACTCTAGTATAAAAGATTGATAATATAAAAATATTTCTATGTAAGAAAATTATAATAAAAAAGATAACCGTAAAAAATATAACCATTTGTCCGAATATTCAACTTCGGGATTGGTGCTAATTTGCCGGCCATTATTAAGAAATAAAATAGCAGAATGGACGATTATTGGGACAATAGAATTATGAAGAGAATCAAGTTTAACATGGTAATGATAGTGCCTGATAGTCTGCACGCTACATCCGATTTCACAAATAATACCTTCAAAAATTAAAACCCCTAGGCAAATCAGATATAGATGCGGTATCCTCTTAATTGGATGATAATGCCTTCGAATGTAAGGTGCAATATCTGTCAGTTCTTAAAAGTAATGAAACATAAACAATGAAATCCCTGTATGTTAATTGGATCAGGTGTCAGGTACCACCAGTCTAAATCTTTTAGTCCACTTGATTAAACAATTTCGCTAGATACTTTTTTAAATTTCTTAAATTGGAATGATGGATGGTAGATGTAGGAACAGGTGTGGGAGTCCCCCTCCGTACGTACCTTTATGGCCAAATGTATACGGATGTTAAATAAAAACATTTATATTTGGTCATAATACTTCTATTCCATCCATTTCCTTGCTACATCCCATTCAATTTTTCTTTCTCGAAATCTACTTTTCTACTTCATAAAATTTAGTTTTTTCATGTCTCCCATAACTAACCTTTTTTAAAATTAAAATTCGAATCCTTAACTTCCGGTTTTAAAAGTCAAAATTTTTATTGTGTTTCCTAATCTTAAGCACAACTCTCCTCAAAACATTTTTTGTAAGTTTAAATTAATTATAATTTTTCACTTCTCAAATAGAACATACTTTTGTACTGAGTGCATGATCTGAGCTTATGTCGCACTGAAATTGTTGGGCATCTTTAAACATTGTACTTATAAGTACTTAGAGAAGATATAATTCTGGTGTTGAATATCGAAGAAAATGAAGACTGAAAAACCTTCTTGAATAAGGCCTCTGCTTACTCAAATTGTAATGATTTAAGTAAAAAAAAAAAAAAACGAAAAGACAACGCAAGAGTCAAAACGCTTATCTCTGATTGAGTCAAAATCCGTCAGCAATTTTAAAAATACTAAATGTTACTGGAACAGGCCATTTATTCATCCTAATATTGATCAAATTGATTCTTCAACGAAATGCCATATAATGCATGCGTGGTAAATTTCTGGTTGTAGTCCAAATAACAACAACTTTGAAAGGTAATTGTTTGATAACAAGATATTGCTTTCCAAAGGCGGCAAAAATTGTCTTGCAAAGTGCGAAACGCATTTGGACTTGTTGCCAAAAATGACAACTCTTGAGTGTTTTAGTATTGATTTTTATCACATCTTCAGTTTTTTCATGAAGTTTTCGTTTCCGAATCAAGATTCATCATTAATCAAGATCAATAAATCCTGGAAAATTTTAATGAAAGGGAACTTCTAAAAGCTGACTTAAACAAAATGCGTTTGTAAAGATGGTAAAAATGTTCGATAGACGGTTGTTTGTTCTTTTATTGGATTTCAAAAAAATAACCTTAGCGAGTCATACAGGTTGTTTCAAAAAAATGGTTACTCTAAAATTTTAATGGAAAATCATTTCCTGCGCCGGTGTAAAAATAGATACTCTGGGCCGTATACTTTGTAATAGTGACGACGAAAGAAACCAGGGATGAATGTTCTACCAGCAGAAGGTGTATTCTCTGGTCCTGTAATGTCTTATTCCGGAAAAAAATAAGTAAAGAGTCATATATCTTTTTTTTTATATAAATTGTGGATCACCTCAAAGCCAGAGTTATGGAAATATCAAGTTGTATTTTAATTTTAATATTAATGTATAAAGTAATAAATGTATTAAATTAATGTATAAAGACATAATTTGCAGACGCTGCAATTCCACCCAAAGACCACTCTGATGGAACACATAGTGATCATTTAAAAAAGATAAAATGGGAAATTAAAAATTCACAACCACTATACCCAAATGGACATCCAAGGTTGCAAATAAATGCAAAAATGTGTGATTTAATAATAAAAGTGAACCGAATGCCCTATCGTAATTAACAGCCGGTTCAGCGTCAATCTCGTCAAAATGACACAATCAAAGTCTGCTACATATTATGAAATGTAATAATTTCATCGATAAGCACTTGCCTGTGTTTTATCAAATGGTCTTTTTATGAAAGGACCGTTTCACTATACTGCATCCTGACACCAATCGGATGAAAACTCAAATCGATCAGTTCAAACAAGGACATTAGGATATAGAGTTACAGTATCAATCTATGAACCATACTTGTAATAAGAATTCGATTGCTCGGCTTCAGACCACGGTGAAAACAAAATTAGATATATTACTGTTCAGAATCAGCCTTTTTAGGAAATTATGTATTCAATACTTGGTAACAGTTATAGGAAAATTCAATATATATTTTCCTGTTTCCCAATAAGTGGCCACGGAAAGAAGGAAAAAATGAGCACAGATCCAGATAAAATTCAATAATAATGATTTGGCTGTAGGGAAAAATCGGCAGTTTTCATCATTATTTCACGGTTGACAGAAAGCTTATCCATGGAATGTTTCCCCACAGAACAAACGACAGTTTTCGGTGTTTACGCTTCATTTACCTTGGTATAGGAAAATATTTATTGTCTGATACCTTTTCTGGATCAATATTCGATCAATATTATGATATTTCCAGAGGGGAATACAGATAAAGAACAGCAGTGTCTGAACCACAGCATTTTCTATGAGGATTAGTCAAAGTGTGCAGCTACATTTTGTTGGATCATACAAATGCAGACATACCGATTCACTTCCAATTTTACATTATAAAAAAATGTTTTAAAAATAGCATTATGATTAAAAATTAAGAGCAGTGTCATAGTAAGCAGAAGAGGACTCACCGGCGACAAACTGTCTGTGATAGTTCAAAGGGTGTATGACCCTTTGTCTGCTTATAATACACTCTCAATATGTTGTGGACATTTGTTTATGCCTAAACAGTAGAAAAACAGTTTTGAGTAAATAGAATTTATTCAATAACTACATGCTGCTTAAACAGTTCTACCACTTTCAGTCAACCTTCATACATTACCAACAATTATCCATCCTATGCAACGCATGTTAGATTGGCGAACTTGCAGTTTTAGACTTCTACCTTTCTTTGCAAAGGTTCTGATTTCAAGAATTAGAATGGGTGATACCTAGAACTGTAAAATATTGCCGCAAATATAATTTGACGGCCAAACTATGGTCTAATTTGACAACACCCAGCAAAATTTAATAAATAAGCATCTGTTCAGTTGAGAAAAAAATCAATTGGGAATGAGCGATGATCATCAGCATCCAAAGGCTATAGCCAAAGGTAACATCAGCATTGTCAGTATTCTGACTATTTTTTCCACTTATTCAAAAGAAAATCAATGCCATTACCAGCTAAATTGTCTTGATGTTTTAGATTTCATACAATGAATGTTGATTTCTTCATTGTTCAACTACCTGCTCCTTTTCTAAATATAAATATGAAATGATATAATTTGTTTTCCTTCTTACAAATCATCAATACAAAAGTTTATGATTCACTAAAGTTGATACAAAAAGATAAAATACTGATGTCTTTTATGCCGCCAGCAATTGGAAAAAAGGATTTATAATTATAGTGCCTTTGTGTTTTACTGAAACTCTATACGACAATAACGATTTTCCAAAGAATTAGAGGAGTTACATTTAGAATGCTCCACCGTTCTACTATTGGTAGATAATATATGCGGCTGGAAAAGGCTGTGACATTTAGCGAATGGTTTTACTTGAAATACATCAAAGACGAGCTGCAAAGGAACATACATTAACTATCTGTAATAGTTATGCCACCAAGATCTCATAAACAGAATCCTGATGCAACTGAAAAGGACTGAGAACTTAATCACAAATGACAGTATATACCGTATATCAGAACAAGGTTGATTATGCACGAGTAATAATACACGAAGATTAACAAAAATATTAAAGAAATTTCATCTGTTATGTGTATCATGCAATGGGAGGCACAATGGTGCGTCAGTCTTTGAATTGATATAAAAAGCAAAAATATTGTCACGCAATTAGGGTTGAAATGATGATGTGCTCTTTTGACACTTCTGATACGATAATTCACAAATCAAGCAAGAATAAATTTGTACACGAAAGAACATTCTGGATGAAATTTTAATGTTTGAGAAAACAAATTCCACCAATGACAAAAATTGATTAAATAAAATAATTCATTTTATGAAAGTTACTGGTTTGTAATTCTGTCGATTGAAAGAGGAATCTTAACTCGAGGTCAGGCACTTAAATCTTAGAAGAATTTAGAAGCATGAAACAATTCTGGCATGACGGTATACCAGAAGCGAAGAAGCATCTCTACCGCATCTCTAGCGTTACCAAATGGACATAATATACTATGTCCATTTGAATCAATACAAAAAGATAAACTGATTCGTTAACTGTCTTAACTGCAGAAAAAACAGCATTTACTGAATTTGCAACGCATCAAGACAGCCTTTAAAATCAACACCTCATATTGAAAACAATTTTCAAAATATGAGCGATAATGAACTGATTCGTCAATCGCAGAAAAAGACAGCATACGTTTGCAAAGATGAAACTCATTAAAAATGATAATCAATAACGGTATGGAACACAAAGCTGTCTCATTTTTTGTAGATTCATCTCCAAATCTTATTAAAAACACAGCTTTATAATGACAAGAAAACTTTGAAGATCCTTCGATTTTTGATGAGCAATCTAATTCTTTTAAAAAGATGAATTTAAATCTGTCGGGGTCGACTTGTTAAAATCAAATAAGTGGATACAGTCGACCTTGAATAAAGGTAACTCCAATTTCGGGGATAATTCTTAAATCTTTTTAAAATGTTTGTTTTGTAAATTAGCCAAATCATACCAAAAAATATGCAAAAGAGATTCTTGTCAGCATGAGATCATCCTGAGTGTCAAATCTTTCATTTTGAAAATAAGGTTCTTAATGAACCAAACCATCTGAATTGGGAAGAATATATGATTTGATGCTTTTCAATGTCTTTTTTAGTTTTTAACACAATATAAATCAGATTCAAATCAGGATGAAAAATACACATGAAATCTGAAAACGTTGTCATTTTATTGACTAACCAAGGTTCATTCTCCAGTTCATAGAAAACTGGAGTTTTCTACAGTCTGTTCTATTAAAATTCCTGAATTCTACACACCCTGACACACCGTAGAAACAACAGAAAGATAAGTCAAATTTGGCTCCTATATCGGTTTTAACAAAAGACGTCCAAACCCTTTACAAACCGACAATTAATTCGTGAGATTTGTCTCGGTTGCAGAAAATGGTTGATTTAGTAGAGACATTCTTTTTCTCGACCAAGGAGAGAGTTGGTTGAGTTCATTTAAACCGAAATCGATTAACCCATGAAAAAAATTGGAAATAATTTCCTCACGATCAAATGAACATCGTTATAGAGTGGTACAAGAAATATATGAAATGGCGTGCAATAAGTAGCCAGTTGCCACTTACCCCTGACATGTTGGACTCTGGTTGAGAAAAAACCTTTGTTTTCAAGAGGTTGTGCCTCATTTCTGGAAGAAAAGATGGAGAAATAATGGAAGGCAATGTGACAGGCGAAGTGGTAGACTGCCCAGTTCTGTTTAAACTGGAGAACACTCAAGAACTATGAGCAACGATCAAAAACCACAGGAACTTTTAATAATGCGCCATGTATTTACGCAATTCTATTAACTTAAATGTATTGAAGGTTGGATCCTTAGTGTGATCATGGTCCTTGTAAATTTGAAGTAAATTTGGAAGTATAGAGATGTAGGCCATTAGATCCGGCAGGTGGGTAAACCTATTAAATCTAATTGTTTTCAACAAAAAGGATAAAGACAATATTTAGAAAGCATCCCTGTGGGACCAATACGGTTCTTGGGAAGCTGCTTATGTATGTGTCACTGTATAATAAAAAGAATATAAGTCCTGTTTAATAGAAAGATGTATTTCACAGGTGGACACTTATACCAGAATATTGTTTGTTAGTGAGTGTGTTATTACTGTCATGTTACTGTCATTATAATATCCTCCTTGTTGACAGAAATAACTCATTAATTCTGACAATGGTTTAACAATGACAATAAGTCAAGTGTACGGCAATGCCTGATGCAACAAGTAATGTAAATGACTTTGGATCACTTTGGTAGCATCTTTTATCAGTTATCATTACGGTGTTACTGTTAAGGGGCTTCCTATCCACCATGGTTCGATATCCAAGCAGCATACTTTCTATAGTGTGGACGAAAGAAGCCCAGATATGAATTTCCTACCTCTGCGTACACAAAGAGGACAGCAACACCAATGGAAAATAATCTCTGTGCCTAAAATATCATTACATCCCTTCCGATGCTATACTCTTCATTCCCGATTTTCTCAGTATGACCTCAGCGGTAAAAAAGATGACGCCTTTTCGTTACATTTCGGCGTTTCTTTTTTAAAAGATCACAATTCACATCTATTAAAGGAGAATACTCTTTATACCTGACCCCATATCAAACTACAAAAGCCTCTATAATGCAGAAAATCAGTTGCCCACCCCATACTGAATGTACAAGAGTGAGAGAACTAAAAAATCTTTCAATGGTATTGTAATCGACAAATTGCTTACTATGATCACAAAGGACTAAGCTGTTTCTTTGAGAATTATTTCAAAACTGTAAGCGATTTAAAATGAAAATAAATGACAAGTATTCGCCTGCTAAATGTATGTTTTATTGGGCAAAAGATTCATAAAAGAATTCTAAAAAACGATCACAGTTAAAAGAGTAATCTACTTTAAGGTGCAAAGAGCCGTGAAAAATGACACCGAGATAATGACTGAAAATATTACCATTTTTTATAATGTATTGAAAAATAAAGATATGAAGTGGCGGTATTACGCATTAATGACTTAAGTTTCAAATCGTAAAACTAAGAATTAGAATTAAAGTTAATGGTAGTTGAACAGTTGAAGAAAGAAGGTCATCATGGCCCTTGAAACTGGATCAGCGGTACGCTGTTCTCCAGTACAATAGCTGAAAAACTGGAAAACGTAAAGGAAGTTGGAGACTTTAAGCCTCTTGAGGTAATTCGCTACTGAAAACTATAATTTAAGAAAAAGATTGCATAAAGAATTTCTGAAGTGGAAAAATTTGAATGAACAATACATTTTTTCCACGCTGACACCCACACCATTACTGTATCATTAAACAAAAAGGAGCAATGTTTCTTATTACGCCAAAAAGGAAATACAAGAAAGCTTTATTAAAGAACCAAATAATTAAGCAGCACAGTTAAAGCATTAAAAAATACTGTCAACTGGACTATTGAAGAAGGTACTAACAGACCAAAAGCAAAAATACGCCAATGGCGTGTAGCTCACTTGGTGATATGTCCCCTAGCCCCCGAATACGACAAATACCCTAGGAGGAGATTCATTTGGCGTAAAGTATACTAAAATTGTTTATTTTTACCTTTATCGACCTCTAGCCGCTAAAATATGCGTCGCAGAAAAAAGTCTTAATTTAACTTCGGCTTCTTTTTTCATAAGCTTTCGAATGAATACCTGTTTTGCACACCTACGACCACTTTGAAAATTCACCGTAATACTAAAATGGCCTATTTCGACCTTTGATGACCTCCAGCTATGCGTCACACAAGAAAAGTCCTCATTTATCTTCGTCTTCTTTTTTCATAAGCTTTCGAATGAATATATGTTTTACCTGCCTACGACCACTTTGCGAATTCACCCTAATACTAAAATGGCCCATTTTGACCTTTAATGACCTTTAGCGGCAAAAATATTAACTTTAGAGGAAAACGGTTTACGAGTAGGTTATTTGTCTTTTCATAAGCTATCGTTAAAAAAAATCAAGTCTCTACGACCACTTTGACATTTTGACCTTCACTCGCCTTGTGAGCCCATTTTTAAGGTTAAGGTCACAGAAATTGCGCAAAAACTTACCGCCACCAGTTAGCACTTGCTCTTTTCTACGACCAGTAAAAATCACAAAGCTCTACCTATAATAGCCTAGGAGGAGATAGACTTGGCGCTATGTACCTAAAAAGGGCCCAAAAAGGGGGTTTTTCGGCCCTGGCGGGACTGCGGAAGATGCTATCAAAAAACGGCCAACAAAGTATCCAGATAATACACTCATACAGTCCTGTGCCGGTCGAAAACAGATAGATAATTCACCATAATACTAAAATGGCCTATTTCGACCTGTGATGACCTCTAGCGGCTAAAATATGCGTCACAGCAAAAAGTCCCCATTTAACTTCGTCTTCTTTTTTCATAAGCTTTTGAATGAATAGATGTTTTACCTACCTACGACCACTTTGAAAATTCACCCTAATACTAAAATGGCCCATTTTGACCTTT
>JAXIUW010223174.1:0-10513 GCA_035591015.1 Cephalothrix simula
AGGCGCGCGTCGCTTTTCAGAGCATATAGAGCATTTCTTAGGTAGGTGCGTCGCTTTTCAGAGCATATAGAGCGTTTGAGGTAGGTGGTGTTCTTTTCAGAGCGTTTAGAGCAAAATGTAAGCAGTATTTAGCCGCCTAGTTAAAAAAGCTTTGGTTTGGCGCCTTTGTTAAGCCGTACTGGGACCAGGAAGGCGCATTCGCAGAAGCAAATACATGTATTATCATGCTGACGTCATAAGCTTTCTAAATATGTATGGTTCACCCCACTAATCCGTCGTTTTCCCGCCAAAAAATAGAAAGTGTCCTGAAACCGCCAGTTTCCCCCTACTCACCCCGGGCTGTATACTTTGCATATTGTCGATGAAAGAAGCCTATACGGATTAATTTTCTCCTAATACACTAGTCAAAAGTAACCGCAGGGGGGGCGGTGATATGTGGGGGATAGCTAAGGTCGTTGACCTACGTTATCCATTATCCCCACCCCGCGGGGGAAAATACGCTATGCACCACCTCTATATGCCGCTAGCCCGCCCATAGGAACCATTAGAGGTTGGGATTTCGCACCCAAATGTTTATGTGACATTGTCAAATATTAAACTGTGTTAGGTGGTAAACTCTACTAAAAATAGGTGGCAAAATGTCTCAAAAGTCAAAATTTTAATTCAAAATTAACAGCCGTTTTCCCGGCATGGTGGAGACACCTAAAAACGGTAAAATGACGTTAGCCCCGCTATGTTGGGACATCTGCTGCCCGAATCTTCATGCAAAACACAGACATGATAATACGGTCTATATGATAAGTATTTATCGGCTTGTGGGGTCTGTATAAGAATGTTTTGACTTCTTAAGCGCCTTAAGGAGAGTTTTTAAACACTATGGATATCAATACATTAGAATAATCCGGAGAATTAAATAAATACAGCTTTCAATTCAATTTATGGTGTAAGATGCAGTTTGTAGTCGAAAATATACTATACCTGTGATAAATATGAATGATCAGTACTTTAGTATTACATCTAAGTTTTGAGAGAAGTGGAGAATTACAAGTTACATGCTACGAGATTCACCTGAAGAAGCCGAAAAGCGCCATTACCCGCGCCACACGATATTTCCAGACCAGGGGGATTGTCAGATAACTTCAGACACCGGATGAGGGGTTGGTAATGGTATATTGTTAAATGACATGTCAAATAAGTTGGTGGTGTCGGGCAAATTTTGCCAAGAATTTTATCTGACGTCAGATAAATTGTAAATTTTGTCGAAAAATTTGTCTGATGTCAGATAAATTGGGTAGTGTCAAGAAAAAATTTTCATAAATTTGTCTGACGTCAGGTAAATTGGGTGTTATCAAAATTTTGTCGCGTAAAATAAAATTTTGAAAAAAAATGTCGCGAAAGCCAAAAATTTTTGGTGGGTGTTCTTGGCCAGTGTCGTTTTATTTTATATTAATTGGGTGGTCTCCTTGGCCGGGAATAGCCGGTGTCATTATATTTTGTCTTAGATCAGGTAAATTGGGTGGCATCCTTGGCCGGTGTCGGATAACTTTACCAAATGTCAGATAATTTGGGTGGTGGGTGTCAAAATCCAATTTTCAACAAAATAACACTAGGTGCCTGAGGTTGTCTGACAACCCCCCTGTCCAGACTCTAACTTGGGGAATAGGATGACGTCATCAGTGACGTCAAAGTTCAATCATAATACAAACGCCAATACACATTAACTCATTCTTTTCTTATGAATGTGAGTCTAAATTGATATGAGTATCGGATTCTTGATCAAAGATGATTATAGACTTTAAAACTGTTAAATTCATTCATGATAAAACCAATGACAATAAATTGACGAAGGCGTATGTTAAAAATGCATTTGCAACCATAAAAATATACGATTTCTTTGTAACTCATATACTAAAGGGAAATCGGAAGGCCTTGAGTACCTTCTACACAATTCAATTTCCGCTTTTAATACATGATGTGTAAATGTGACAATTTTTTAGCATCGTTAAGTCGAAAAGAGTTCAACGAGGATTATCAAACAACCCCCACAATTATCTCATTAGAAAAAAAGGTAACTCAGGGAGAGGAAACAGAGGATTTCAAAAGCCTAAACTATTTAGTTGATTGACTAAATATTTGATTCAATAAAAAAGAAAGTTGAGTAATTAATTGGAGTGTTAAGTTCAAACAACGGAAAGAAATGATCGCATATTTTGTCACTGAAACGATAATTAATTTCCGTCGAATAGATGGAAAAGTCAAAGGAACATTAGACCAAAAGCAATCGTATATGTCATGATAAAAAGACCAATCCGAACAGCACAGTGATACATTAACCTCTTGTATAATGTGAGGAGTGTTTAGGCTATCATCCTTGTCCTCCTTGGCAACTTTTGAGTGTTAGCCAGTACTGCCACAATTTTTTAAAGTACTTTTTTAAAATTTAAGAATACGAAGTAGGTAGTGATTTAAACAAATTTGCATAATCTATTTGCATGGTAAGCTGAGAGACATTTCGATGGACATGAAGATAAAATAAAATATATTTTGATTGACACTTTGTCGTCAAATTTAATGTTTAAATTCAAATGTACATTGTAAATTGTCATTGAATCTCAGATTATTTGATAAATTAAGTTCAAGATAAATAAAGATTTAGATAAGAAATCACTAAGACAAGGCATTAAAATAAAATATTAAGTATTAAATTTGAAAAAAAATGTATCTAAAGTTTTAACAAATTAACGTTCCTAAGCTTCTGAATGATAAATGATTTTCTTCAACTATAATAACACCCCCTAAGTAGTATTAAAAAATCTATAAGTGGTGTTCACAACAAGACATCACTTAAGGAACTGTACAAATCCCAAATCCGTTCCATCTATCTCAAAAAGTCATGTATATTGGACATAAGATTTCTCTTTAAAAACTATCGCAGGCCCGAAAAATATGCAGAAAATATTGATAGAAACTGTCAGAAGATGAAATATCTATGCAAATTGGTATGGATGTCCTAGAGACGCTGCATTTTGTGATGCAAAAAATGTTGATGTTTATATACCATCAAGGGTAAATGATAACAAAGATCAATGATGCATCAAATAAGATGGAAGGCTAAAAAGAAGGGGGTTAATTATTCCTGGTAAACACATTTCCATTCCGTATGCACATATGCATCACTGTGCACTTCTAATGCATTATGATGTGCAACACGAACTCATTTTCGCGCATGCTGCACTACGCTGTTTTAATGTACACTATTTAGGGTGTTGTATTCCACGGAAGAAGGAGTTTGCGCTTCATTAGAATGAGGTGTTTATGTTTGCAAACTAACAAATAAACAAATAAACAATCAATAATTGAGCTACCTGTACTGATGAACTCACTGACTCGAAAACCTTTCAGAAAATCGAGAGAAATCAAGATTTTGTCTAAAAAAATCACCTGAATTAAATATCACTTTTTCAAGAGTAAAACCCTCCAAAATCAACGGTGAGACTATCTTTACAAAGCTAATTACTTTAGAGACTATGGATTTAAATGTAATGGATTCAAAGATACAGGTCTATCAGTGTTAATGATGAAGAGTAGTTTAGATCAAATCCAAATCTGATTCACCTATAACTCATGAAAATCATCAACTTGTTCCAATCTAGAACCTAACTTCCCCAATTCTGTACTAAATGCTTAAATCAGAGTCTATAAGGTTATCATTATTACCTGCAGCATACCGTAAAAGTTACAGTGGATTGTATGTTTTTGGTACTTCATCATCATTTGCAAACTTTACTAGAACGAACCTAAACGAACCCACCACTTAGAATTTCTGTTTAGTATACTCAGCAAAGGTAGTTTGGTCGCGGTTGGTGGCAGCGTGATTCGATGTACGAAGTGTGTGATACATGTAATATGACATTTTACAATATAATAAAACAAATGCAGATATGCAAAATAACAATATAAAAAAGTTTGCACTTCATACCAAAATTTTGCACATCATAAAGTGCTCTCTAAATTTCAAGACTCTATAAACCATTAATATTAATTGCTCTTTTACCAGAGCAAACTGGGATGAGTATATCATCAATGTCAAATCAATTTTAAACAAATGTCAAATCAACTATAACGCCTGAGCTTGGACTGAACAAGGCACCACCAACGATGGCAAGAAAATCAGATTAACCGTTTAAAAGTGCGGAGATACGGCCACTCAACTCGTTTAAGGATCATACGACAAAGCAACTATAAGGAAAATATCACAAAATCAGAGAAGAGAATGAGTCCCAGTATATACCACTAGCCACAAACTAAGGCACAGACCGTTGAGTATAATGAGATTCAGGCCCGATTCGGATTCTCCCAAGCAGACAAAATAAGGGCGTTATCCAATCATGTGTTAATATCAAAAACCATCTTCCAGCAGCATCAAATTTATTTTCTTTCATTCCTCTTGTGAACATATTTTGGCAGAAACCAGCTTTTAAAGAAAAACGCTTTGAATTTTTACAAGAAAAGTGAATTTCTCTCACTTCAAATAGGAATTTCTGAGTCACTGTAAATTAAGAGATTTTCAGTTCTGGAATTTAATCGTACTTTTCAACAACCTTTCAACACATACGCTCCGACTTACAGCGAAACATGATTTTCGAAAGAAAATACGCCAATAATGGGAAGGTCACTTGGAGTATGACATGACATACATCAATGACGTCATAAGCGTCAAGAAATCTAAAGAAGCTTTCTCAACCCCTCTTTTGGAACATCTATTCAACAAACCGACCTCAAGCAGCTAAAATGACGAACTAGCTTTTGAATGGATAAAAGTTTTGCACAGCTACGAAAATAATGAAAACAAAGAGATATCCTCTAATGACCTCTAATTGTGGTAGTGGATCATCCAGTTAACCTCGGTCGATACTCATACTTTCATTCTAATAGTAGAAAAGCTATTAGCTAGGTTTTCTACATGGTAGTGGAGGTCTATGCCACTACTGGAATTATTAGCTAATTCTTTCAGTAGAATATCGTAGAACTAGAAGACTTCAAAAATAAAACTCAGTCAAAGACAAGCTATCAGGGCGTTCATTGGACGATTGAGTCACGTGCTAATCAAAAAGAAAACGAAAAAATATATTTGTCGAAAAAGAAAAAAATTATCTTAGAGAGTATAGGTAACAAGATCGTCAAAAACAATTTTACAAACTCTTTATTGCTGATAATGAATACATCTTGGATTCTCAGAAAGAACATGGCATAATATAAGCCGAAATAGAATTAGATAAGGAATAAACCGTATCTTAGACTCCTACAGGTTAAAACATGTTCTATCTTCAGATTTAAATTCTAGTAATTCACCTACAATAAAGTTCTCAATATACAGGTGAATTTGTCTGAAGTTCACACACAGCACTCAGAATTCCAATTAAATAGTAAAACTCAATTAGTTTTGTTTTCATACAAATTTCAACGAAAACTAGATATTACTAATGACTCATGAAGAAAAACAATTAGTTATGACGTCAACATTATGATATGTGACGTCATAAAATGAGCACCACGGACAAAGAGCAGTGTTCCAAAGAAGTCGGTAATACTGATTTACCAAAGTTAAGATGAAAAATAATTAAAAAATTATTATATTTGAAATTATAGTTTACTGTCCTTTTACGAGGTGAAATTAATAAATCATGACTTGAGTCTGCAAAACTACAAAGCCAATTTTTTAGTTTCCAATTCAAAATTGACTTTACGATTTCATTTTTGGAATAAATTTGACATGACATTTGATACAAAGATGACCCAAATATTGCTCATTTTATACAATATAAAAAATAACTAATAAAGTTTTAAAAATTTTGTGGTATAATTTTGTTGATTAAACTTAAGAATTTTGTTTCTAACATTTAACCATGGTTAAATGTTAGTAATATAATAAAAAAGGCTTCTAAAATGTTAGTTATGGGACTCGTTATGGGAGACATGAAAAAAACTAAAACATATGAAAAAAGGTAGAAAAGTAGATTTCGAGATAGAAAAATAGAATGAGATGAATAACCGAGAATAACAAGTAAATGAATGGGATACACATAAGTTATTACATCTATGACCAAATATAAATGTTGTTATTTAACAATCGTTTACATTTGGCAATAAAGACACGTACGGAGGGGGAACGCCCACACCTGCACCTACATCTAAAAGATCTGCGCAGTTTCGTATAAATCGTTGATCAATAATCTAGTCCTAAGTACGTTCCGGTAATGTAGACAGGGTCTAAATGAACCTTAAAATTTTAAGAGATGTTAATACAGGAAGTTGGAACCTAGGTAACATAACTTTAGTTAAGAGAAATCTTATTTAAATAGAAACTGTGAAATTTAACAGAGGAATGGTCCATCTTACAAAAGCAGTAAAGAAAAAACCTATCACGAATTGCATGAAAGAAATGGACGCCCGGACTGGACAGGGGTCAGAAGACCTTTTCAAATCGAATATGACAGGGAATGAATGATCACAAATGATAAATAGGAGTGATTAGTTGCATCGACTGCAATTCAGGTAAAGTATTAACTGACTGCATCTTCAGGCGACAGCCTGCAGCAAGTCTGCACGCAATGCATCAGAACTGACGAACATTTGTCATAGGTTTTTGAACATTTTTGCACGTAATGCACTGGAGAATCGAAGAGCAATATTTTTAGCTATCATAAAATACAATATAGCAATTTACACGCCATGCTGAGACATTACCAGGAAAAACGCTTTTCATCGCGCATTATAGCAAAATGCATTCCACAAGCGGTATTAAACAAAAGCAAGTGATAAAATATTACAAGGCGTTATACCTGGAAATTGAGATCTTACAATGGAGGTGAAATGTCAACAAATTGAGAAGTGCGACAAAATTTAGTGTCTTTCCAGATGATTCATCATGATGAACGAAAATTCCTAGAGAGTAGGATGAAAACACTGATGAGTATTTCTAAAAGAAATATTACTTCTCTATTAAGACAGTGCATGGGTGTCTCACAAGAAGGATGAAGAAATCTAACAAGAGCAAGAGTCAAAAGTTTTCTAGGCCACATTTTACAGGCAAGCCTTCGAATCTTCAATTAAATTTAGTTATGGCGTCTTAGGAGAAATTTATTTTGGCCTGAAATGTCTTGCAAAGAAAAAATTATTAAGCATGATTATTATTATATGTATTTTAATCAACATGAATGACAAAATAAATTGATAAACGAAAGGATAAACAGAAACAGACGCTGATCCCTGGGCTTAAAATTTACGTGCCTAGAAATTTTATCTGACCTGCTATTTTTCATACGCACGACACAAAACGCGTGACGAAGTGTTTAATTATTAAACGCACCGAAAAATAATAATCGAGTTCAAGCAAATCCAAATTTGTATTTGTCTCAAGGCTTTTCGTTGAACTAATAACATTTTATTCCAGTTTCGACAAAAATAAAGAAATTGAAAGTGCTGTCTGGCCCATATTTTCATGGTCTAAAAAAGCATTCGATTCTGTTGACAGACGGAACGAAAAACAATCCTTTCAAATACTCAAGAAAATGCAAAATCTCGGACGAAGTAATGTTAAATATTAATTAATATTTGAAGAACATACCAAATCAATGTATCATTGAAACAAAAATTAAGGGGATATTAAAAAGGGGAATTGAATTAAAGTATTATAAAGTGGCAAACTGAGATTTCCGAATATATACTAAAATGGCACTTTAGAATATCAAGTACCACGTGATTAAGTGCCCCAATGGCACCATCGAATATTTATACAAGTCTTTTTCAAGGGTAGGTGGGCATTCTTTACAATCTATAGGACTAAAGCTACGCTTTTGTGCAGTACGTCTCGGGATGAAATGTAGTGCCGTTGTTTAGCGCTTGACCCGGATTTATCCTTTTATAAAAGGATCTTCCAGGTATACTCTTTAGATAACAAACAATATACTTTGAGATACTAAAACTCCTATGATCGAACCTTTTATTTGCGACCATGATCTTTTAGACATCATGCATAAAATTACTGTCAATAAAAATAACAAATCCAATTGTACTAATGACGTGTTGCACTCACATAAACCACCTGAGCAGATGCTACCGATTTTGGAGAGAAAATGACAATCAAAAATTATAATTTCAACAGTGAAGAACTAAAGTATTTCTTCAGTGAAGGTTAAGAAATCAACCGTTTACAATGGTATCTTCATATCAACATCTCTCAAAATTGGTGCGATCATTCCTTATACCTATGCTGGAGGCGTACTTCCATGATTTAAACAGGGAGGTTCAGCATGAAAGACGAGGTTCGAAGAACAAAATTTTTGGACTAATTAAATGGGCATGTAATAACTTTCTCATGAAGGACAATGAAGTTTTGTAAATTATCTACAAGTGTCTTTAACCCCATCGATGCATATTTCTAGCATCAGAATACTAGTACTTAATATTTGTGGCGCTGGCAATTGAACGGAGTGTTTTACTTCCAAATTATTGTGGCGCTGCACTGGCAGCGATAGAGTTCAGTTAAAAATGCCAAAAAATGCCTATTTCGTTTTTCCAAATGCACATAATGTAAGACTTACATTATGTGCATTTGGTTTTTCGTACTTCCTTCCTTGGTCTTTTTGCGAAAACTCCCTACTGTTCTGTAAAAGAATATATTGTATTTTCATAAAGGGAAAAAATAAAGGATCTTACCATTTTTCTGACCAATCTTACAAATTCCTCGACCTTGGTGTTTTCTTCTATAACTAACACTGGAAGATACTGCAACCAGCACGCCAATCACAAGCCAAGTCAGTAGTCTAAAAGCATAAAACATGGTTTGCACCAACTCTCACCGTACTTTCCACATTCTGCCCTTCGTCATTTCAGCATCACAGCAGACGAATCACTGTCACCCTGTCACGAAAAAGACAATTGTGAATAATTCAATTGCATAAGATAATTGGATATGGTAAACATATGGCGTACATTGTACCACCCAGTGGAGCACCACTGATATTTCTGGTTATAGAGGTTAATTATTAATTCCCAACTTATCACCTTTAAATAAAACCAAATGTCATAGTCATAGAAGAAGTTTTTTAAGTTTTTCAAGTTTTCCTTGACTTTCAGACATGGCTATAGATCATCTATCAATAAAATCTTATGGTACACCCAAGACCCCGAGACCCAATATATTATTGTTCATTATTGGTTAGTAAAATCGGTTAATCTTGAAGCTTTAGCAGTTACAAAAAAAGCAAAATTTACTTTTTAAAATTGTCAACTAGTGTTTTTTGTTGTTGAGAAAACATCCTGCTCTAGGCAATAAAAATGGTCGAGAACTACTTGCACAAACAATTTTATACGGGGAAAACCATCAGAAATGATGATAGGAAAACATCTTTAATTTTAGACAAATCTGGGGAGTAAAATATGGTGTGCATTTTGAAATTGGCACCCTCTGTTTAACTCCACATATTTTTCGGAATTTTGTGCGTTCTAAGCATCACGTCTGAGGGTTTAACCCTAACCTTTTGCTACACGTCTTTAAATCCTTAGCCGTTATTTGGTAAACAAGTTCATGTTGACGTTATGTCTATTATATAATGTGTCGTGCATTATCGGAGGTCTTAACCACGCCAAAATTAAGGGAATTCAAGGAAAATTATGTATTGTGTCGTCAAAATTCTCATGCCTTTAAAGTTTTCGCATACAAGTGTAGTATTCATCAAGACACTTTATGGGAAAAAGAACATTTGGAAACTCACAAAAACATTTTTCGCAACGTAGCTGCTGCCATTTTGGTAGCAGTTTTGTTCGAAATTGTAATTTGGCATAAAATTATGGATCACCATCAATCAAAATAGTTCACGACATTAGTCAATAACAAATCAATTAATCAAGCATATCGTTTTTGTTTTCATCTAAATAAGTATGAATCCCATCAGGATCGAATCTAAAATACTTGCCCAAAGATAAAACCTAATAACCTGGCAGGGAATAACAGCCAATCTCAACCAAAATATCACATCTTCAAATATTATTTGACATAAATGATAAAGGTAGAGTCAATCTGGCGTCAAAAACAAGACGAAGTTTTTCTAGACAATACTTACATTCCAAACGAATTAATACTGTTTAGATTGTCATTTAGGGTGTATACGACCCGGGTATATAATAAGAGATCCCTAAGTTTCTATAAGAAACCGAGCAACGAATGATTCTATATTGAAAACCAGCTTAGGATTCCCAAAAATGTACCCCCACCGATTTTCTCCGAGACTATAGAATATACCCCCATAAATTATACATGGATGCATAGGTAATGACATGTAGGTAAGGAATCTGGGTATTTAAATTTTATGACGTCATAGTGGCGCCCCCTAGCGGCGGTAACTGAATTACGGCTCATGAGTACAGCCTAGACCGTTCGAGATAGTAAAAACCGATTGCGGAGAATCAGAGAACCATTTCTACCTAAGATAGGTAGGTTTCATTTTTCAAA
>JAXIUW010223285.1:0-10498 GCA_035591015.1 Cephalothrix simula
AAAATAAATAAATGCATCTAGAAAAAATAAGATTTGGCAATATTCCATTCATTTTAGGCTAGTAAATTTGTTATGAAGATATCCCATCTGGTTATATATTCTGTGAATCCATTCTTGGTTTAAGTCCATTAATTAAAAATCATTTATATTACCCATGGCCTTAACTTTCGTTTATAATAATGACCATCAAATTCAAAACAAAGATCATTGGTACAAAATTTGATAAGTTCAATCTAATGGAATGTTATGATTTAAAATATAACTGTCATATTCCTCTACTAATGAACTAATGTTTCATTGGATGTTACCTTGAAATATTTTGGAACGAAAAATCGTAACATTCCTTTAGATAATGCCTGCATAATTGAACTTATATAATCATGTACCAATGATCGTTGTTTTGAATTTGATGGCCATTGGTCATTATTATAAACAAAATTTTGTTCATGGCCATGGGTAATCCACTTTCTCCTGTTAGCGCTAACTTGTAGCCACTTGTTTTTGGAACATGTTGAATCAGAAAAATTGAAAGTTTTTATGGAGTTAAACCTCTACTGTGGTTATGTTAAAACTTCCTTTAGATAATGCCTGCATAATTGATATCACTGTCATATTCCTCTCTATTTACTAATGAACTAATATTCCATTGGATGTTACCTTGAAATATTTTGGAACGAAAACTGCCTGACATTTAATCGTAACAATCCTTTAGATAATGCCTGCATAATTGAACTTATATAATCATGTACCTATGATCTTTGTTTTGAATTTGATGGTCATTGGTCATTATTATAAACAAAAGTTTGTTCATGGCCATATGTAATCCTCTTTCTCCTGTTCTCGCTAATTTGTTTTTGGAACATGTTGAATCAGAAAAATTGAAAGTTTTTATGGAGTTAAACCTTTACTGTGGTTATGTTAAGTAGATTATATTTTGTGCCCTGTACCTAAGGATTTTGATGTTCAGTAATTTTTTGAATAAGATTTATCCTAATTTGAAATTCATTGATTAGCTTGAGTAACTTATTTAGATATTGTCATTCATGACTATGATGGAAAAATCATTTTCATGGTTAAAAGGCCTCTCACTTCAAAATTTTAGCCTCATGGTTCACAAAGCGCAAGCAAAATTTTTGAATAGCACGACTAGAGTCGCTAGATAGAAATGCAAATTATACATTACATTTCTTCTTTTTGAGTAAGAAATTGCAAATTTTTCGAAATTCAAGAAGAGTGACATCCCTACGACAATCAAAAATAGTTCCTTAGAATTTTTACGATTCATTCGTAATCCGCCACTATACTATGCGGAGGTAACTTCGTAACAGATGTGAAGCGAAAATGCAAATTTTCGCCGGTAGGGGGACCAGGTGGCGCTTTTAGTCATAAACTTGTGGCCAATTTTTCTATACTATGATTATTATAGTGTAAAAAAGTGTAAACCATTGCTTGGTAAAAACAATAGCACATATGACTCTTTAGCGCGCGTGGAACGCAAACTTTATTGTATTGTTTTTTTTATTATTTTACAGTGGCATCAGACTGTACAGATGGTCCAAAATGCAAAGAATATGAAAAGAAAGATCCTGAAGATGCTTGTAATAAAGGTCATGTTATAAGAGAATGTAGGAAAATGTGCGATACCTGCCCTAAAGGAGGTAATAAAATTTTAAATTTCTTCTTAACAATATTCCAGCATTGTGCATTTCTTTGGGAAATCTCCTGTAATGGATCAGTGATATTTTTTCAGAGTGCAAAGACAATAACAAAAACTGTGCAGACTGGGCAATAGATGGCGGATGTGACAAAAACGCTGGGTTCATGCTAAGAGATTGTCAAAAAACTTGCAAATTCTGCTAATTAAAATAAAGATTCTGTAAGTACATGTTAAATTCGGTTTTGTGAGAATCATATCATATTATTTGGCAATCTTCCAGCCCCCTAAACAACAATGTAACTAAATAATCTGTTTTTCGCTTCATAAAAATTTTGAGAAGTCTGTGTGTAACTATATCAACTGGGATATCTGTCTTCTTAAAGCAATGAACCGAGGTTGGGAAGTTATAATTTATTATGGGGGCGCTAAACTCTAAAAAGATAATATACAGGATATTCTGAAGCCAGACATTAAAATTAAAAAGGAACATTTTTATAATAGTGCTTTTTATTGTTTTTACACTGTAGACTTTGGCGAAAACGACGATTTACTCGCAGTCCCAGCAAGGTTTAACGTCACCAAATTTAGCACATGTGTACTTATCATGCTATGCCCAGTATTTTTATTATAAACATGAAAATCTAAAAAATTGTGACGGTTTTCAGTCCCTTTAATTACACTTGCTTCACCTCTAACTGGTGTATATGTAGTGTGTGAAAGCATAAAAGATCCTCTATAGCAATTAGCAGGAGCTTATGAGAATTATTCTCATAAGCTCCTGCAATAATGAATTGTGAATGGATATGTTGTAGATTATTATCTGATTAATTGAAGCTCGTTGCGGATTGCGGACTTTGTGAAAAGGAATTGAATATCGTTAACTTCATGTTTGATAGATGGCAATGACATAATTATCTGTTAAATTTGCTTTATTTTTTTTTATAGGTGCTGCACATGAAAAAGATACTTATCACACTTTGAAAAATTGTAATTATCTTAATGTTGATATTATATTATATTGTAAATAAAAATAATTTTTGTTAAATTTATTTTCTAGTCTCCTTATTTCTAAACCTATTGTTAGAATTAGAACAACAAGAGATCACGAGAAGTCCATAATAGAGAAAGATGGCAAGGTACCTCAAATTTAAGGTCATATCGATAATTGTTAAAATGACTCTAATAGACAGGTCTGAGGGCAAAAAAATTGACACCAGGGGTGTGTCTATCTTTCCTCATCGGTTTCTAAGGTAATTGTGTCCGCTGAATCCGAATCCGCCGTATACAAGAGCGGATTTTAAAGGAGCTATATAGGCGGGAAATCTGGGTACCCAGATTACCGCTAACGTCAATTAATATTGACATAAGCATTTTATCAAAACACATTTTAAAATGCATTATGTTTACCAATTTACATAGTACAAATATATTCTATCAATCAGCTGTATCAATAATATTTAAATAAACCGTTATAACAACTTCAAAACAATGCGTAGTTTGAAGATATAGTTACCATGGTGACGTCACTTGCGCCAACCCGCGAAACTGAAATTCGCACCAATACAGCTCCTTTAAATATTAGTGGCAGATTTCGGCCATTTTCAAAATGGCCACCAAAATGGCCCTCTTTCGGCCATTAATGTCACCAAAAAGGTATTTTTTTCGAGTTTGGTGTGGTTTCCAGGTAATTTTGGTTTCTTGATTTCTTTAACTTCAATTATCTCGGTTCAGTAAAATTACCTGTTGCGTCGGTTTTCCTTGGGACGGTTGAATTTTTCGCCAACTGTCAATCTTTATTCGAAAAGTAAATACAATGTCACGTGCTTACATAGAAACAATAAAAAACGAAATTCTCAAACTGTTCCCGAGAGGGTACACTCAACAGATTTTGGCACATCAAAGATATTATCACATAAAAACTGTGAGCAAAATCTGTTGAGTGTACCCCAACACACGTTTAAACTACTTTTTTTCGATTTGTATTCATTCGTACATAGATGATGAAATGAAGTTTGGAGGTGGTTGCATCTCCTCAGATTAAATATAGGGATATATTGTTATTGGGATTTATTAAATTCAGTGTATACTTCTATTATAATCTCGTGCCCGAATTCTTTTGAATGAGTTTCTATCTTAAGGACACATCTTCTTTCAAATGAAGCGTTGCTTTTCATTACAGATTGTGGTTTAGAAACTTATTGTTACAATGGAGCCGTTTTAGATCCCGGGACATGCAAATGCAACTGTATAAAACTAACGCAACCTGCATACACTCTGCCTAATTGTGACTGTAAGTTAACAGCACTTTTAGAATTTTGTTAAATATCATTCCCATTTTCATTTTGTTTGGTTGTTTTCCCTTTTTATTTGATCAATTACTTTTACACATCATTTGGGTGTCCATAGACAAGATTCATAAAGCGACTTGTTAAAGTCAGAAAGTTATTGTCTTAATGAAATATTAATATATTTTTTATTAAGCATAACCAAGTGAAAGCAAAAAACACTAGGGATGCCCTCAGGGTAGCATAGTCGATAACGACTTATAAAATGATAGATTCATTTAGTAATTAAGTCATTTTTGACAAGAACTTGTATAGGCGCCATTTATATAAATTCTTAATAAGATCATCCTCAAAGAACAATGAAATACTTTCTGAATACCTATCCCAAACATAGAAACTATCAAACAACAATAACTTTCTTAAATTGTATCTCATAACTTCAAACATAATAATTGTAACAATAACATAATAAATTGCAATTCATAATTTACAGTACAGTGTGACATTGTTCCATCACTTAATGATGCAGGAAATTACAAATGCAACCAGTTTCAGAAACAGGACTGTCAACAATATTATAATTTAGGATTCGATTGTCCCCAGTTTTGTCAAGTGTGCCCTTGTAAGTACATAACTTATTTTGGAGATGCTTTATCTTTCTATCTAATTATATTTTATAACAAATTTCAGATGCAGGAGTTGGTTATGGTGGTGAAATAACTACTTCAAAATCAATGAAATCGCATATTGATTACGGTGCAACTTCAGAAACAACAAAAAGGGTCGCATATAAAGATATTATTTTAATAATAACGTTCACAGTTACATTCTACTTGTAATTAGCGACCTTTGAAATCATAAAATAATAAACATTTCTCATGCCTTGTAAAAAAGCTCTCAAATTTTTAATTCACACCCAGTTTGAGATGAAATTGGATTGTATTTTCCTAAAGAATCCTGAGAACTCCTATGGCACAATTCAGTTTTCAAATTATAATAAAATTACATGATAAGCACCATGGACTACGAAAATTTCAAGTTACAATAGAATTCACAATTTAATTCCAGCTATCTTTTTAAATCTACATTTGATGCCAAAATTATTTATCTTTATAACCCTATTTTATGTTTGAATAGATAAATTTAAATAATTGATAGTTTCGAAATATATTAAGTGGAAACTTTTCATTTAAGTAAATACATATACCTTTAATCCATGTACTAATACATGCACTTAAAAATAAATTACGTCATGAATTATGTATCAAGTTGTTAAAAATCATAATCTTGTTTACTTTTAATGCTTTCTTAATTGGATTCAAAGGGATTAAAATGTTTTGGGGGCATTTTGTCACAGGTCTTGGTGTCCTGGGTAAGTCAAGTTTTATCTTCAATTCAAAGATTTTACAGACTTCATGTAAGTTACTTGAGAAGTAAATTAAAATTATTTTTTCTAGTTTATTAAGATATAACAAAAAATTGTTGTAGATATCAAATTAGATAATATTGATTTCAATTTGATTTACAAATTATATTTTGCAGTCAATATTGCAGTTAATATTGTAATTGGATCCGAGGTAAAATTTTAGATACATTTTGTAGTTTAGTTTCTGCACAATGAAATAATAAAAATGCACTGTAATAACTAAGGGAGTGCAGATTAAAACATTCCCTAAAGTGAGTAGCACGTAATTTTTAATGTTGGCAGAAATTTTGTAAGCTTGTAGTCAAAATTGCGTTTGCAATTGCATTAGCCTCAACATGATATATAGATCGAATAACATAAAATACCACCTTTATCACACTCAATATCCCCAAGTTTTCCTATCTTCTTATTTATCATCAGTAGTCTAAAAAATTCATCATTAAAAACTTTCTAAATACACAATATATTAACTGAGATAATTTTCATACTTTTTATTAAAAAATTATTTCAGTATGCCGGAAATAAAACTACAAGATGCTTGCCAAAATTTGAGATGTTTTCTGGTCATTCTGGTTGTTTAGAACCATCTTCAAAATTTATTAGAGGAGGCATGTACCTACTTAAATTTTGAATTATTATTTTTATCGCAATTGAATTTTTATTAATAAAAGTATACGACTAAGATTAATACTATTCTACAGGTGTTAGTGAGGAAGACAAGACCATCATATTGGAATTACATAACAATTACAGATCAAGAGCAGATCCACCAGCAGCCGATATGATAAAGATAGTAAGATTTTTAACAATTGAATCTTTAAATATTAGCTAATGTCATGACTTAGTGACATATATTTTTGAATCATTGTAACAAGAACAAAGTTTGAAAGTAAATTCGATATATTTTCAGTATTGGGATGACCAGCTGGAAATGGCTGCCCAAGGTTTGAGTGACCAATGTGAAGGAGACCACGACGCAGCTATAGCAAGATCAGTTGCCGGTATGTTTCTTTATAAATCTATATAAATTAAGTCTGAGATTAAGTGAAAACAGAAACTAAAGCTCAAAAGAGTTGAATTGTATATCTAAATTTGTATTGTTTCTAGGACGGTGGCGGTCTGGCCAAAACATAGCACTTCAGACGGATACTTGGAATTCCTCAATTTATATGTGGTACAAGGAAATTAACCAATTTAACTATGGTAATGACTCCATGAGTTTAAGTGATGTTGGGCATTTTACTGTGGTAAGTAACCGTACCTTGCTATTACCATAACCAAATCTATGCTATTTATCACAGCACAAAAAAATGTTGGAACATACCAGTATTCCAAAATCCCTCAATATTAATTATTCCTCGAATTATTTGAATTACAAGGATATTCAATATTATTTTGTTGGGATATTATTTTTCAGTAGATTAATAAATAAATTCAATGAAAAAAAGAAGTAATCTAGATATCTTTCTTAAAACATTGAAATTATATATTTGTTGGAGTTTTAGCCTCTTAATTATATTGCCTCATAAAATTAATCCATTTGCGTAAACAAATATGCCTCAGGAAATCTATTTTTTGTGCAAAACGTGACGTTCCGGAGGCACCATAGTTTTTGGAATCGCCCGAAATTGGATTGCTCCATTGACTTGCAAGACTATCAAAAGTAGAGGTCAGCCCGCAAATTCAATGGCGCAATGGAATTCAAAAGCGCAATCTAATTTCCTTGTGCACAGTATCAAATCGAGGTGAAAACTACACCCAAAAAGATCAATTAAAATGCAAACAATACTTTATGGTTATGACACAGGTTGTATGTTACAGATGATGAGGAGTGACGTTCAGCGCATCGGGTGTGGCTTTACTGAATGTACAGGGCGAGGCAAGGTCTGGATTTGCAACTATTCAAGGTAATGATAGAAATACTCTATCAAAACAAAGTCAACATAAAATAAACCTGCTGGATTTATTTGTTTCCTTTTACATGTATAGGTCAAACGGATATGGATGGAACAAGCCATGGACAAACAGCACAAATGGTACAAGTTGTTCGGGGTGTCCAAATCACTGTAAAAACAACCTTTGTGGTAATTCATCTGTCATAAAATCATTACTGGGCCGCTCGACTGGGCAACACATGTAGCAATATAGGTAGGCTGCGTTTGACGATTTCGACCACTGTTCCAGAGAGTGAGGATATATTCGTCGAAACAGCTGCACTCTAATTTCAAGTAGGAAAAAGTCCATGAGTTTTATATGAACGTACGTTCCTCGTAAGAACAGATTGGAAGGCTCAGTGGCGGTGCCGCGATAGATTCCCGCAATTTAAATTTTATAATAGCGCAGATAAAAGATTATAGAAATTCAATTACCACAAAAAACATAATTAACTCATTGGAAGCGACGGAAGAAATCAAGTTTTTGTTTTTTCCCTACACTTACTGCTGCTGCCTATCATTTTCAGCTGTGAATTACCGCTGCCGCAAATTTTACCGCAATATCTCCCATAGGTACATTTTAAAAGGGTTACTGTGCCGTGATAGATCAATCACTAAACCCTGCGGAATTCCAGTCTGGTTCTGGTTCTATCATTCATTCATCCATTCTATGGCTATTCGGAGATCATCGTGGTCTACGATCTCCATTGTGCCGCCTACTTTGTAGACCTTCATACAGATGATCCTTGATCAAGAATGAATGTCTTTCGGGTGGGGTCGTCGAATTTGGACTTTACCTCCAATTATCTTGGTATCAAATTATTTGTTTTCAATGTATCAATAGATGGGTTATTGCAGTAATTTGTTTTCTCTTGAATAAACAAACCGCATTAAGTTCTAATGAGTATCTAAATGAGTTATGGCCAATTTTCTCAATCAACTCTGCGTTCTCCGAAACACCCTAAAATATAATTCATCCGTGGCATATTCGCTTCGGCTCCTTAAAAATCCCAGCTACACGTGGTTAATTTTCGCCGATTTTTACCGAGGAAGAACGGAAAGGAAAATCTCAATCTCCTATCATCTACACCTCTTAAAAAGCCCCACGTTCGATCGCCCCAATCGTTCCAAAGATCGTTCCAAAATTATTTAGAGCGTTCGAGGTGCACATGACAATCGGGATACATGTTTTAACCGTTCTCATCTCAGTTCGAAGCATATTGGACGGTTCGAAGATATATCCGATAGTTGGAAGGATAATTTGAATCTTTCCAATGGTCATTGGTCGTTCCGAGCATATTTAGAGCATTCAAGGTGCATATAACAATCGGAATGCATGTTCTAACCATTCCGATCTCCGTTCCAAGCATATTGGAGTGTACAAGATGTACCAGGTTGTTAGAACGATCGTTCAAATCGTTCCAAAGATCGTCCCAGGTGAATATAACGATTGGAATGCAAGTTCTAACCATTCTGATATCCGATCCAAGAATATTGGATGTGTTCAGGTTGTATCCAAGATAGTTGGAACGATCGTTCGAACCGTTCTGATGATAGTTCCAAGTATATTTAGAGCGTTCAAGGTGCATATAACAATCGGAATACATATTCTAACCATTCTGATCTCGGTTCTAAGCATATTGGGCGTGTTCAAGATGTATCTGAATATTAAAACGATATTTGTATCGTTCCAAAGATTGGTCCAAGTATATTTAGAGCAATCACGGTGTATATAATGATCTCCATTCCAAGAATATTGGACGTACATTTGTATTCAAGATATATTTAATTGTTGGAACGATCGCTCGAATCGTTCCAATTAGAGCGTTCCAGGTGAACAAAATATATTCAAGGCGTTCCTGGTGTTTCAAACAATTGGAACGGGAATACATGTTCAAACTACAGCTGTTACATGTTTCTTGGACGTGGCCCATTATATAGGCATGCGAAGTATTCTAATAGTTTGTACGGGTATTTAAAATCGTTCAACATGTATTCAGCATATCCTTGAATTATTTCAATTTCGGCAGTGATCACTCCAAGCCGATGACAATGCGTTTAATGTGTTGTTTCTGAAATACGCACTGGAAAAGTTTTCAAATGATTCCGCTACATTTGGTAATTTGCTGTTTGTATACAGTGCACGTTTGGAAAGGACGTTCCTTGTGCATCAATGTGCGATCCGGACGGGGAGGGTGCACCGGTTTGTGCACAGATGTGCGATCCTTATGGAAAGAGTTAAGAGTTTAAATTCCAGGGCTGCAAAAGTTAGCTCAAAAGCATCCTTTGTGATTATGCATTCTGTCTATCAATTCTTGCCTTGACAGAAGTATAAGGTGTCATTTTGCAGGTGTCTGTTAAACATTTCTTTCTTTTTTAGACTGCGGTCCAGACTTAGCTTGTTACAACAGAGCGACAATGAACGTTGACACATGTACATGCACATGCCTTAGTCTGAGCAGACCGTCTACTTATTATCAACCTAACTGTGACTGTAAGAATTAAGTTAACAACTACTCTAAGATATTTTAAGTCAATTAATATTGTTGTCAAAAGTATCGTGAGAGGATAAATCAATTTCATGCATGGTATTATCTTTTTCATTTGGTATTAACTTTTTCAGTGAACTGTGCAGAAGCTGTCCAACTTGACGACAAAAACAATTACCTTTGCACTTATTTTCCACTTTCATACTGCATTTCGTCCAGAAACGCTGCCTTTGATTGCCCGGATATTTGCAATGTTTGTCCATGTAAGTTTTCTTGGTAAAATTGGCGCTACGAATTCCATTCTTCATGGAGGTAATACGTGTCGAAGTCCATGAAACTCAGACTAAAAATTTATGATAGTCTTTGGGTAATCCTGCAAACAGCAAAAGGATGCTAGTAATAGGATATGTTATTGTACGACGGAAGAAGCGGAGTTTCTAATAGTTTAACAGGCAAATAAAGCCCATTTTAACACGTTTATGGGGTTAAAACCAGAGAAAACTGTTAATTATGCCCCCATTTTGGCAAAAATAATTTATCTTTTTACATACCATTAGGGGGTCCCATTAATTTATTTCCGTTGCCTTTGTGTAAATAATATCTATAACATTAGGGTTTACAAAAACTTGGAAACGCTTTATTTTAGTTTTCTTAGTTGATTTTCCAAAGACTGAAGTTTCATTTCTAAATTTGTTTCCCTTAAATTT
>JAXIUW010223396.1:0-10492 GCA_035591015.1 Cephalothrix simula
CGTTAACAGGTCAGTGCGTATTCTTAGTGTCGATAGGCGAAAATCGAAGTCCAGGGGGCAAAACGAAGTCGGTGATACAGTCGTGTACATGCGGGACACTGAACGCCGGGGAACACGACAAACTGTTCAATCGGCAGACGTTTCTAACCTTACACCGGAGTCCGGTGTGACCGAAGCAAATTTTCCCATGTTTAGGGACAATTTTTATGATCTAAATGTTCTTTTATTTTTTGTTTAACTTTGTAGAAAATTTTGAAACATGACAAACTGGGCTGCAGGCGTCGAGAAAAGCAGTGAAAAAGCCATAAAGTCATGTCCAAACATTATAATTGTAAGTACATGTATTTTGGATGGGTTCTTTTAACGAAATATAAATTTAAAACCAAATTACGATGACTACGATCGCGTGTTGCCGAAATTCGGACAAATTAAATTAGAATTAAGAACACTGGTGTATCAATAATATCACTAATTTCAATTTAATATTAGTTAAACTACAAATTATCCATATAATTTAAATTCACTTTTCGGAAAACGGAATTTTCTGATTCCGTATTCGAATTTGAAAATAACAATTTGTTCATTATCATTACGCAATTTTCTCTTCTTAATTATTTTCAAAATAATGAAAGTCAAAAATTCAACAAAAACGTAATCTTATTTTTAAACCTTCTCTATCATTAGCTTTAATGAAAATAAAATTGACGCACTTGGTCAGTTTTGTTCTTTTACCGAACGTTTCAAATGACTTTTTAATCATTGGAATTTTCGCCTTTTGAATCGCGACTTTCACTGTCATTTGCGACATTCAAAATCTAATTACCAGAGGCTAAATTGACTAGATGATTCCATCCTATTCATTTTCGTCTAATTCTGATAAAAAACTATCGTTTGATATGACATCATGGGGTATTTAATGACGTAAGAGTTCGGAAACCTCCCCCTGGCATGAAAACAGATACCCAAATTTCAATCGAATCCCCACCAAAGGCGCGAATAGGGACAAATTAGTTAATGAATTTTGAATAGGACTACAAACGGTTACTTGTCTTCCCTTAGGGAAAGGTTAAATGTTAGGCACCGCCGACAAACAGGTTCGATAATCTAAGTTTATGTCATTAAGATTGTGAAGATTAGACGAGCGGATCAAGAAAGGGCCCATCTGTTTGGTTTAATTGCTATTTTTTGAGTAGAGTAAATACGCGATATTTAAAATATAATCTGAAATTGAAAAATTATGTTCGTGGAATGCGTGTAGCCTTCCTTATGTTTTCAAACTATATGCACTGGTTCGATTTTATAAAAAATCCAATTTTATGATAAAAAAACAAGATGGCCGATATCGACCATTTCTGGCTACTTGAAGGATCCTATGCTCACGCTAATTCAGTATTTTTGTAACATTAAAAGTAGTTTTGTAACATTTATTACTGATTTAAATCAACCACACCTTCGCCGAGATATCAGAAATCAATTGATTCATGAAAATTAGGAATCACTTCATTCTAATCATGAAAATCAGACAAATCACTTGATTCGAATGATAAAAATCAGACAAATCACCTGATTCAAAGCATGAAAATCAGAGATATCACTTGATTCGAATCGTGGAAATCTAAAATCGCGAACCAACAGTATGCTTACCCCTCAACATTTATCAGGGCTAAGACTTTGAACTAATTGCCTCAAATTGCTTTTCGAACCAAAAATTTATAGTTTGAGGTCCGGAATTTGGCGAATTTTGAAAATTAACTTTTGTTTAAAAAACAGAAAAATAGATTACTGCTAATACGCATGTGCATATTGCGAAATCCACTAAAGAAAATACATGTATTTTAATCTAATCAAAAGAACTATCTTTTTGATTGTGCTTTTTATCAAACACGTCTGTGAAAACAAATGCCTCTCCGGGCTGTGTATTTAGTATAATGTTGACGAAAGAAGCTCGGGCATTAATGTTTTGCCTCAGATAATATGACTATTTGATAAAGAAATAATTGCTTGAATGAATTTACAAAATAGCAAAAAATTGACGTCACGAAATAAAAATGCTGACCGAGCGGAAGAATTATCTTTGAAATAATATGTGATGCAATTAATAGTGTAAAATATTCATCCCTTAACTAAGATTCTCTTCCGTACTTAAATATTCTGAAAATTCCATGTTATTAGGAAGTCAAATTTTACTAAACATACGTAAAGTAAGGTGTTATGAATACATAAAAATACGAATCAATGGTTTTTCGGGGCGCCAAACCTGAACTCGAACGGAAGGATGCAATCGCTATACCTGTTCACGAAGAAATTCCCCTATTTACTAAATTATTTTACAATTTTATTATATAAATGATGATTAAGATATATCTTTCACTGCGCGAAACTTCAGAGAAATTTCTATTTAGAAATAGTAATTTTAAACAAATTAAAGTTAAAACCACACGCACGCCCGTCGCGCGGCGCCCGCATCATTTCTTAGAACCTACGCTTTTGCGAGAATCTTTATGTTTTAAGGCGATAACTACGTTTTTATGTCTTCCGTCTATTTCCAATAATTTTGAATCAAGCAAAAGCATATGATAAAAGTATAGGAAAATCCGAGGGAAAATTGAGTAAAAATTCGTTTAATGATCGGTGATCTCATTTTTCATTTTATTATATTGTATATTTGTATTTGCAAAATATAATTATTTTACATTTTACTTTAATCGTCACTCGTCAAACATAAAATTTAACAATTTAGAGTTACATTAGAGTAACTGCGTTCCATTATGTCATGTGTTCTACAAAAAATTGTTGAGAGCACTTCAGAAAACCACTTGAGTGATTTTCTGTGGTTGCGCAGGGAATAAAAAGCGCGCGCAAATTTGAAGTTAAAATAATGCACGATATTTAAAGAAAATTTATATTTTAAAGCTGAAATTTCATAAATTTAACTTTGAAAATTATTTTAAAACCATTATTATATGAAAACAATGGGTAGGGATTATAATAAACATTATTTTGGACCAATCTATTGAGAATTTCACCTGTTTAACGGCAATATTCATTAATTTTTCTTTCATTTCTCGTCTTAAATTGCTCTTAAATCATCAAATTTTGTACTCAATATTAATGTCTTGGCGTCTGTGGTGCTTGAATTAAGATTTAAGAGCCTTCGACCCTTTGTCTATTGATTTAGAAGTTAAAAAACCTCCCACTTACCGATTTAAAGTCAAAATATGGAAAAAAAATCAGCGCAAAACCTTGTGACCTGTTTTTGCTTGTCACATGCACCTGATTCTACAGTGTGCGCTTTATTGATTCAGAATATCTTAATTAATTTTTTTAATTTTATGTATTTACAACTTTTTTCAGAATGAGTTGAACACAGAGATATGCCTTTAGATTCAATGTAAATTCTGGGTCAACTTTTTGATCAAACTATATCGCTTATTAGTTATTTTATCGATAATAAATAATTTGAGACGATTTGTTTTTTTATCATTTAAGTAGGCGACCTGCGGTAGACGAATTTTGGAACGTCTTGCACTGATCGCGCAAGATATCGCATCCATGCGCATGGATATGCATCGCGTGCTAAATTTAGCAACTGCACTTGTCTCGTAGTTTATTTTCGGCGCATCGCCTCTGAAAAGCGTGTCCATGTTGGTTCAAGGATATAGGCGGTCCTTTAATTTGGGTTCCATGGGGCGCTACCTGTGCCCAATTCATTATGCTTATAATGCATGGTAACCTAACAAAATAAAGATTGTTTATTTTCCTGTTGTCCATGTAATTAAATTACAAATTGGATTGAATGAATCTAAATAAATGATCAATTATGATGTATCATACATTTTTGGTGCGAAAAATCAAAATAAAGCGCGCGATATTATGTAAATGTTGTAGAATTTTTTTTATTATGTCCAAAAAAACTAAATTGGCTAGTCAGAAAATAATTTCTCCGTAAAAATTTCTTGTCCCATCATAACTAAATTCAGTTACTCCGCTAGAGATTTTATAAAGACTAATATGAGAATTAAAATTCCATAATGAGAATTAAAATTCCATAATAAGAATTAAAATTCCATAATGAGAATTAAAATTCCATAAAAGAACAAAAGTCCTTTTTGTTAAAAACTCAACTCCCCGGAGTCCGGTGAGGGCTTGGGGCAAGTCGACCCCCTGCGCATGCCCTGTCGGAAAAATCAGGCCACCGTCGAATGAAAAGCGCCAGAGTTTGATATTTTGATGAAAAGAAACCTCCAAAGAGACACCTAGCATGGTCCAACCCACGCCTCTGAGACTAGCTGGCGCTCACCCGGGCTATCCTCCTGAGTTTTCCCTCTTTCCGGTGGGAACGATCTGAACCACCAGAGAAAAAAAAACCTGGCGTTCGGGTTGCACGAACACGATTTCCCGTACTAATTTATAATGAGCAAGTAAGCATAAATAACATGGCTCTTGATGCTTTGAATGTAATATACTTTCTTCATAGCTGATTAAAGAGATTTTATTTTACAATGGTAGTGTTCCATTCCTACCTCCGAGGAGCCCCTCCTCTCGGATAACGGTAAGTGGAAGTGAATGGAACGCTAATCTCGTCTTAAAGTTGAAGCGACCATTAGCCGCCATCTTGTTTTCCGATCCCTCAACCTTCCTGCTGATCTGGGTAAGAGGAAATCTGAGCCTGTGGGACATCTATGACGTATTTGCGGTGGTAGGCTGAGAAATGGAACGACATTCCTGGATCTTCGAGGTTCCTCGGGGCGACCAATGGAACGCAAGGAATATATATTACAAAAAATAGTCATGCATTGCTGAAACTACTGTATTGGCAGGGGATGTATTTCATATCCCCCTGGTATTGGCAAGACGTGTAAGACTCGAAATATGTTTCTAAAGGATTCTGATCAACTATCTCAGACAGTTTTAAATATCCTTTATTTACGGGTTAAAAATTTTGAACTTGAACACTGCCTCTTAAAAATCGAAGCACGCTATCTTTCACAAATAATAATCGGATTCTAAAAAACTGCATGAAAGGTTATATTTTTTAAATGTACCCCCTGCCTGAAAAAGGTTCTTAAATCTTTTTAAATCCATCACCTTTTGAACCAATTTTAACCCTAGCGTATTGTCGTTGTTATGAAAGAAACTCTACGCCTCTGCATAATTCTTTTTTCCCTTTTTATACACTGACTGCACAAATACTGCACCATTTTACGGAAATGCACAGGAAATGTTGTAAAAAATTGATAAAACCTATTATCACTACTTAAAAACAAAATTGGAACAAAACAATTACCATACAAATACACAGTAATGGTTAAATAACCGTTTTTTGATCACGAAAATGAATTTTACAATTTATGCGCATTTGTCAAATAAATGTTTAGCGCGGGTAATTCGTGCGCGAAAATTGGTGACTCCCGTAATTAATTAGGGCACAAGCCATGGCTCATATAGCGTGTCGAAGTTATGTTAATAATATAGCGGCATTTTAAATATTATTCCCGCTGTTAACTTCGTTTGATCAACAATTTCAGTGCCTCAGATTAAAACAAATTGTTCATTTTAATGTGTATTGATGTCCCAAAACATGTTGATAATAATCTAAGAATTTATTGAGTACTCATTGTACTTAATTTTGAAAATAGCGATGGTTTTCAAAGTTGAAAATTTTAAGTTTTGTTAGTGAAAATTGTTCAATATCACCATAAATGAAATTCAATATTTGCAAAAACTTTGATGCTAAAATAAACTATGACGAGTTGAATGTTGGGGAATCTCTTTAGCTCAGATTTATTTAGAACATCACATCAAAATATTTCTTTCCAAAATAAAACCCTTGTACCTCAATTTTCGAAATCCCTCATTACCGTCCAACGAAACCTTATTAATATCCATGATACAAATATTTGTCGTATGAAATAGTAAGTGTATTTTTAATCGGAATGCCTTTAAACCAATTACTTTATTGCAGAGGAGGCTTCTTTGATAATTCTAATTTTTGATTAAAATCATTTAATGCAAGTTGTATCTAAAAATTTTAGAAATTGGTGGTTCAATTACCGAGGTTAAGAAGCTTATAAATCATTTATGATCGCTAAAAGCTGCCTTATATTGACATTTTCTTAAAGAGTCAACATCTTTTTTGTGGGCTCCAAACTTTGGCTTAACAAAGATTTAAGGTCATACAAAAATTTCGAGATGGTGGCTGTAAAATCCTCTTGTTATGGTAATTAATAATGTGTTGATAATATCGGGTTACAAAAACCTAGTTCCGGCCAAAATTCTATGGCACAAGCAAGAGAGATTTAAAAACCATTAAAAAATCATTTTACGCCGACATTTTATAAATGAATCCCATTTGAAATCGCGAAAATTGATAAAAATCCCGGGTAAAAATCATTGCAAAATCATTATAAATTTTACTCTTTCCCTTTTTGATTCGCAAATTAAATTTAATGTCATACTTTTGATTTATTGACATATATTTATTTATAGAAACATGATGAAAAACAAATTGCGTTTTAAATTCTTTGACTTTTTTAATGTTTTAAATTTTTGATTCTATCGAACAAAATGTGCCTGAAAGTGCATTTAGATCATGCATCATAATTATTGGATTCTTATAATGAAATCAAAGGTCGGTTGATTTGTTTTTCAAAATTTATTGTGTCACAATGTTAATGAACACCCAATGGGCAAGTTTAACCATTTTGTGTAAATTCTTCCGCATCAAGGAATAATCCCTTTCAAGAGAATATACCTTTTGGGCTAAAAACGACAGCAACCGCACATAAGATCACGAGGAAGCTGGAAATCATTGATAACATGACAATGTCCAAAGGGCATAAAGATCTCCAAGGTACCGCGGTTTTTGATTGGCGGTTTCCAATCCGTCGCGCACGCAAACCCGCCGCGTGAATTTGCATGACAAAATTCACGCTCATTAGCTGTGATTTTCGGGCGTGTTTATAAGGAAAAGGGTCACAAGGCATATAAATATCTTCGAAAGTGCCAAATGTCTTTAAAAAGCTGCACGCGACCTGACAAACTATCCACTCGGACTAAAATATAGATTCTTCAAAGTGAAAATTTGACATTTTGGATATTAATTGCAAACTTCAAAAGACAGACATTTTTTGGTGAGTTTGATTATTCAATTATACTTATAATTATTATAATGTAATTAATGTATAATTACATGTCTTTTATGTTTTAAATATATATGCATGGTTTTATAGGTTTTTTCTTACAAGTTACATTAAAAAGATTTTGGGAGGTTTTTAGTTTGTTTTGAATTACTTTGAACATTTATCAAATGTAAAGATTCCGGGTTAAATGCCGGGGTTAAATGCTATGTCAAATATTGTATACATTACATTAATCAGCTACTGCATTAATGCAATGTTTTAAAAGACATTACATTTTTTATGATTTGTAAATACAAGTTTAAACAAAGTGTAAAATTGATAATAATGTATAAGTAACATGTATCTTAAAATGCAACTTTGTATTCAACTCATATAAGCCTTGTTATTTGCTCCCATATAATGCATACTTTTAATGATGATTCTATGATAAACAGTTTAAAATGATACTATTTTTTGTATCGTAATGCAACTGTACAAAGCTTAAAAATAATGTTAATGATATCAATATTGTATTGCATCTTATGAAATTTAGATAACTGTTTTTCAGTTATTCACCCTGCAACTCCCCCATTTATCATTATTGATTACTCAAGTTATGCATGAAAATTTGGTGATAGAATCTTAAATGGAACATTGCATTTTCTTGATGCATGCCTTTGCAATAAAAATTTTTATTTACAACAATAACCATAACCTATTCAGAAAAAAGCCAAAGGCATAAAGTGCGCTTCCTAATTGTTGGAGCAGTCGCCTTTTGTTGATTTTAGAATCTTTAGGCCCTGATTTTAAGTTTTCAATAGGCAATAAATAATATGTTTTTCTTTGCTTCTTTCAGAATATATTATGACGACCGGAATAAAATCTAATGCATTAGAATCTTCATTCACCTGGAGTAAAACCACAGAATCAGTTATGAATGACACAGAAAGTCCAAATAAAGGAGTTCCAAAAAATACAACCCCCAAAAGAAGGAGACATACAAAATCAAGACAGAAAAAGGATCCGGAAACGATCTTGAAGGTCAAGGCCACAAGACGAACCAAGGCCAATAATCGCGAACGAAACCGTATGCATGGATTAAACGATGCTTTGGACACTTTAAGGGACGTTTTACCCACAATGCCCGAAGAACAAAAATTAACTAAAATTGAAACCCTGCGCATGGCATATAATTATATTTGGGCTTTGTCAGAAACTCTAAAATCATTGGAAAATGGTGAACAATCAAATATCCAAAACGAAATTTGTGCTAATGTAATGGACCATGTTACGAAAAACGAACAGAATGTGCGAGCAACTAGTTTAGACATTTATCCATCCCCTCCAATTCAATCTAATGAACAATATACATGCCCCACAAGTGTTGGACAGTATTCAAATAATATTGCACAGTATACGAATAATATGGGACAATATCCAGTACTATGCCAAAGTCCCCAGTCCATGGTTATGTCTAATAGTCCCCAGTCTATGGTTAATATGCCACACAGTCCCCAGTCTATGGTTGTGGCTCACAGTCCACAGTCAATGGATATGTACTCTTACGAACAGTCATTTTCATGGCAGAATGGTCCAGTGTCTCCATGCAGCTCAACGTCCAGTCAAACATTATATTATCCTACGCATATTCAATTATGAGTGATTATTGAACTTATCCAAAGAAATCTGTGATTTATATTCTAATTTTTTATGATTTATTTTTCTTACTAAAATGCATAATGAGAAAATTTACTGTATATAATGGTATTCAAATGCAGATAATGTAAGAATTATCTGCATTTGTGGTATTTTAATGTATAAAACTATAATTTAGAGTATACATGTACTTAATATTTAAATTTTGTTTGAAACTCATTAACTTTTGATAATACCAAAATTTTTGCATGCAAAAATTTTGCAAAGTTCAAATTTATATTATCATATGACATTTTATCAAGTTTTTTAATGCAAAATATCAAGTTGTTTTTCTACAAAAAAATAACTATCGTCATATTTTATTAGACATAATTTTTATTCGCAACATAGTAAAATTTATAATAGTATAGCCGGATCAGTCATTTCATAAATATAAATTCTATTATTGATAATTTGTAAATACTGAATGATAAATGCAATTATATTTTTGTATATAAATTTTGTTATGTACATAATAATAGCGAAATATAAATATTTTCTTGATTTTATTATGAAATGTTATGAAAATTACAAAATCAAATATATAAATAACCTCAAATTATATTCTCCGATGTTCTTAAATAATGATTTTTTTGGTAGTATTATCTGGTAAAGGGTTTTGGGCAAATGTTAATTTCTTAATCACGATTTGACTTTTAAAAGGGCGTTCATTTGAAAAAATAGATCCAACACAATATTTGTTTGAAGTATACCGTATACAATTACATAATGTACCAAAGAGAACTTAAAAAATTAGGCTTTGTAATGATATTAATCAATTTAACTAATAAGGTAAAAAAAAAACTACTTGTGTACTCCCTTTGTTTTAGTCAAATTGTGATGCAATATATTGTTCAACATATAATTATATAATTAAATATTAAATATAATATATATAACACACTCTGTGGTGGTTGATACGAATTATATCACGTGTGTTCTGGTGAAAAAAGCACGAGGGGCTATAGATTGTATTTAATGTCTTTTGTTTCCGCTAAACAGAAGAGCTGTCGGCGTAGTAATTATTATTGATTTTGTTGTATTACACTAGTGGAATATCAAGCTGATACTACATGACAATTAACATTGATAAAAGATTACACGTTTTATTATATACAAAAAATAGCGTACCCGAAAATTATACAATTATAAAAATCTATTTCACGCTTCAATCCAAGCATGATAATATCATTTTTAGTTCTGCTTCAATGCATTATGATTTGCGTCAGAATGTTTTATATCATCAGTTCTAATCCCATTACATCAAAAAATCTTGAACAAACTGAAGTCAAGGTTTTAATTCGGCACATAGTTATCCCAAACGATAGACACAATGTTTTCAGAATTCGATAAAAATAATAAACATTTTTCAAAACAAAAATTGATATGTTTTTCTTGTTTTTTTTCTCCCCTTTCATTGGCATATCTTTGTTTTTGAATAAATAAACCATCTTAAATGTGACTTTTGAACGCACGGAATAATGGAAATACGCTCATAAATACCTTGACGTTATTAAAAAATTATAACTTTGTTATTCTTCAAGATTTTTTGATGGGATTTGAACTGATGATACAAAACATTCTGACCGAATCATAATACAATGAAGCAGAACTAAAAATGATATTATCATGCTTGAATTGAAGCGTGAAATAGATTTTTACAATTTATTGAAACA
>JAXIUW010223507.1:0-10483 GCA_035591015.1 Cephalothrix simula
TGGCACGTTACCAGTCATATATAAAGTGTATAGCACGATCTGTAACATCCGATATCTGGAGAGAGTGCTATACAAATCCTTATTAGATTACATTGTATACCATCTTTCTTTTTTCGATTTTATATATATTTTATTCATTTTGACCCCGCCCCCGGGGACTGGGCTAATAGCCCCACCTCTACGGCGGGGTTTGTGTTCATTAATTTTTATCAAACGGCCCGCCCCCCGGCGACTGCAATTTATGAAAGGCGGTGTAGTCTCTGCCTAGTCGCCACACCCCCCTTCGGGTACATTCGGTGATAATATTATCGTATTATGACTTAACCTACATGTCTAAGGGACAAGGAAAGCGTCCGTGTTATTTTTTGTTCTTTTGATTTCTTAAGGTTTTTGTAATTATAGTATTATGCAGTGAATGAAAAATAAATATTCGAATTTCGGTGCGCGATTGGGATACACTGGAAATTTAAATTTAATCCAGGAACCCTTACTTTTAATCTGAGGAGATGCAGCCACCTCCAAACTACATCATCTGTGTACTAAAGAATACAAATCGGAAAGGTTTTTTTCAGGTGTGTCCGATAGGGTACTTTCAACAGATTTTGCACACAGTTTTTATGAGACAATATCTTTGATGTGCCAAAATCTGTCGAGAGTACCCTCTCGGGAACAGTTTGAAAACTTGGATTTTTATTGTTACTATGTACACACGTGACGTTATATCACAAACTTTGGTTATATTAACTTTTTCCATGATCAGGAGTAATGATTGACATTTGGCTATGAATATTGACTCAATTAACAACATTTTTGTTGTCCATAAATGAAAATTATCCAGCCGAAGAATGGTTAAGTGTGCAAACCGTCCATGGATGATTCTGACTCGAAATAGAATGTAAGAGGAAACTTGACTGGGGAAAAAACCAATGAAACGTGGGAGGCCTATCTTATGGACACACCTTCTTTTAATTTTGAATTTAATTGTTGACTTTTCCAACAAACTATACAAAGCAGTTATGGCACTAGGGGTGTACCTCGAGTGTATTTTAAACTGCTCGTATAAAAGTGCAAATCATTCACTTTGCCGATTTACCGATTAAATTAATCAACCCTGATGACGAAGGCTGTTCATGCCGAAAGCTTTTGCAGCTTTGGTTCTTATTATTGTTCCTGATGCTTTTTGTTTGGAATTATACATTTGGGACCATCTAGGCAAGATTACCGTCCATTCTGTATTTCGAATTAATATAATTATTAGATTATCGAATAATAAACGATTACTTACGGTAGTTTTCTTTATTAGATATGTATGTCACTCCAACTAATGATGCATTTTCAATTGTATACAACCAGAAATTTATGTGCAACATTATCTTGTAAAAAGACCTGTACTGTGGTGAAATGTTGCTAATGAAGCTTTTAAAGTAGTTATAATACATAAAGCCAACAGCAAATCTCGGCGTGCAATGAAGAGCTATACAAATTCTCCAAACATAACGTTGTGGTGAGATTCCGGTAATAGCACTAATAGATGGAATGAAATTTTTAACCTAAAATACAAAAAAGACAAAAATTATAGGACCTTAGTCTATAAGATCTATAATACCCTCCAGCCTCCACTATCACAAAAAAGACTTTGTGTCACATTAAGGGTAAAGTCTTTATAGTGATAGACCAGCAGCTGTTACATGCATATGTATTTATATAGTTTGACACATCCCTCAATCATTGCATTTTGCATCATTGTCTTTTGTCCTAGCTAGTTAAATCCATTTTTTGTAATGACGAGTTTTGGGCAATTATCGTTTGTGGGATTTTGCCTTTGCTTGGTCAATTTCAATCTAAACCCCGAACAGAAACTATTCTTGAACTTTATCGTTCAAATTCAAGGTTTGGATCAAAATTTTTGAAAGTCAGCTGCATGTATTTATTATTTACCTAAGTCCTGTTGATAATATGATGGTTTATTTGAAAAAAATATCTTTAGAACTTTATTTCATCAGGATGACTTTGAAAACATAGGCAATTTACTGAATTTAGTATTGTGAATGACATTTCTGTCAAATTTTTCAAAGTTTGCTGAATGTATTTATCATTACCTAATCCTAGATGATAACATGATGGTTTATTTGAAAAGAAAATATCTTTAGAAATATTTGTGCTAACTAATTGTGATCAATAAGCATGAAATAAGTCACATTGTGTTGAAAAAGTTTGTCTTTCACAATACTATGTTTTCAAAGTCATCCTGATGAAATATATATCTAAAGATATTTTTTTCAAATAAACAATCATATTATCAACAGGACAACTGACATTCAAAACTTTTGATCCAAACCTCGAATTTTGAAGGATAAAGTTCCAAGAATAGTTTCTTTTTGGGGTTTAAGTGTTTATTGTAGCAGCAATTAAAGACTAGATTCTGACCCTATAGACTACGATTTGGCACCGCAATTGTAATCAGAAATGCTGTTTTTAATCAACCATTGAAAGAGTTAATAATTTCCGAGGAAAGATTTTATCCCACTCCTTACTCTAAAAAATGTTCAAAGAGTCATGTTGTATGGCCTGAATGAGCCTGAACTAACAATCTAATAAAACTGCCTCCTCTAGGTTAGATTGCAAAAATGTTCTAAAAGAGGACTTCTAAATTTTAGATCAGAAATGGATATTTTTAGGACGGTTTTTATCTCATAGTGAGACCTGAAAATTATTTCTTTTTTCTACCGATCGGATTCAGCCAACCGCCTCATTTCAGCCAATATAGGGACACATTAAAAAAAATGCATAAATCTCCATCTGATGGACTGCAGGCCCAGAGCTATGCAAGATTCTACCCATCTTCTAAGTCTTTGTTATTGAGATTCCAGGCATGCTTTGGCCATTTTTTTAACCCATGAAAAATTTTTCAACTTCTGTTAACTGGCCCCATTAACAGCCAGCTTCGAGAGAAGATCTTTTTCTCAAAGAAAAAAGATCTTATCTTCTCCCAAAGCTGGTTGTTACCAGGTTGTTATGGTTAAATAGAGGGTATTTGTATCACATAAATTTTTGGCGAAAACATAACCCTTTATAACAGACTGACCATGACCTCCTCTTGACTGCTTAAGTCAAGGCGAAGGTCACCTTGGGCCCTGCCTTAGCAGACCACTCCTTGAATTTGATCTAGCTACAGTCTTGTAAAGGATACCAGTATTAAAAAAGCTGCGCGTGACTTTACCTGAGAGCCCTGATGCATGTTATTAGCTTCTGATAACCGATAAAAATATAGGCTATTATTCACTTCCAATAATATAGCATTTATTTATTAGTAATCTATAAAATTTAGCTCAAGGTTTATATGTACCTGGTACCGGTAGTCAATAACTGTTACCGATATCGAGTAAGACTAATCCAGACTGGAAACTTTGCAGTACGTGGGGGATTTCTCATCCGCGTCGTTACCATTTTACAATACTAAATAGATAGGGCTGTCAAAAAAATCCCCCGCACACTTTGCAGGGTTTCCAATCTGGAGACTAATCGATAACTATTACCGATTAAAGAATGATCTATTTATTTGGAAGCTAGTTTTAGCAGACTATTATTGAATTTAAAATTTATTCAACTGGTCCGTATTGTTCAAAATCCAATATTCGATTCTGATATTCAGTTCAGGAAAATATTCTATAATCTATAACAGCTCTTCCAATAAATCATGTTCAGATTAAGCTTTAATCGATAACCGATTCCAGTAAAAAACGATCCCCTCACGGCAGTGATAATATTTTCATTAAACATTTAGGCTACCATAAGGATAACAGTAAAAATTCTATTATGATAACTTCACTAGGAAAAATGACCATTATTCGTTTCTGATAAACATGCATCAGGGCTCTCCACCCTCTTTTGCATCTTACCTTGATTGCAAAATTTATTATGTTGTTATATTATGTCATTATCCTTACCTTGCAAACTGTAAGATTTACTTGTTCATATTGAAAAAATACTGCTGTCCAAAAACAAAACAGCAGAGAAAAAAATGGTAAAGAAACAATACCAATTCCAAGTTTCATAAAGTTTATTTTTAAATCAATCACATTATTCCTTTCAAATGAATCTTTTTCGCACACATTATTTGAATTTGGGGCCTTTTTTGACTTAGAAGACATGATTAAAGTCTGAGAAACAAACGAGCAGAGGAGAAATCCAGAAATCCATGCACCTTCAAAACAAATCTTTGTTGTAATGATGAATAAGGGCCAAAAATTCAAAAATTATTCCTAAAAATTTGGCATGGTTAAACGAAATTAAGGCTCAATTTTGCGTAAAATTGTCAAAAAACCCAAAAGCTTTTCAAAAGAATCACAGAAAATAATTTTTAAATGCATTATGACAAATATAATTTTTGTACGAATATTAATTTTTGTTCTTTGATAGTGCATGCGCACTGAGCCTGGTTTTGGCGTATGTTGTTTACAAATGGCGGACGTAGTGACAAATCTTTGAATTTTGTCCGTAAAAAAACGCTATTTTTAAGATTTAAAGTAAAGTTTTCCGCAAAAAAAAACGTTAAAAATGCCAGTTTTTATTCGGGAGGCATATGAAATACCACCACCATCAAAAATGGATGGTGTATTTGAAGATAGTGACTATGTGATGAATCCTGATATGGTTCGGGATTTTTTACCGCAACCGTACCGATTGGTCGATAAGGTTGTCAAAATTGTTTTTGATGATGCATGGGATATCATTACTAGACGCGAAGATGAAAGAATTGCTGAAGCAAACAGATATAAACCGCCAAAGTGTGAAAGCACTGGAGAACTCCCTGTATGTATTTTCTACTAAATTTCTAAAATTCTAGGCGCTTCTTGACACAAAATTTTTGAATCTGTGTCAACATGTCAACCACCTGTATTCACTGCTGCAAGAACTATGCGATCAATCACTTGCATTGCACATTGCAGCCAACCATACTGGTATAATTTAGGGTATAGAAGGTCGGCACATATCTAGGTACTAGGCGATAAACGGGAATAATATTGAATAGCAGGAGCAGCTGGCCATATTTTGAAAATACTTCCCTTTCCGTCATTTTAAATGTCATGTGATCGATGTAATCCAAATCAAATCAAATGAATCAAATCAAAAATTTATTGTATATAAGCCATAGGCTTCTTACAATATGTGCAGTGCATGAATGCAAAAGTGCGGCACGAGGACAATAAACAAATAATATAAGAATGTCTGTGTACCATGAGAATTTTTGCTGCGGAATTCTTCAACTGATTGACAGTGAAATATGCTTCAGGAGTTAAGTATTTTAAACAATTTTATGCATCTATTACCAGATTCCGACTATGTTACCGTGGTATATATACCAGAGAAAACATTTTGGAACTTTACGCATTTTAAATGCGAAACTGCGTATATCAGAGAAAACATTTTGGAACTTTACGCATTTTAAATGCGTAAATGAAAATATTTTTCGAAAAATTGCACATTTTTGCGCGCAAATTTAGGAAAGTGGCCACAAAAAATGAGGCCGCTCAGCAATTTTTCGCAAAATAAAACGCGGAAACGCATATGGTAAAGCCTTTAAAGCCGCATTTGTGTTTGCCAACACAACTGAGCACCCAATTTTGGATAGCGGACACTTTTTGCGCCAAAATTGTTGAGCAAAAATAAAGAAGGTCAACAAAAATGCGTAAATGCGTAAACATACTCAAAAATGCGTGTGGACCGTCCCGCTGAAATTTTTCACGGATTCCAAGCTGGATCTATTAATGTATTTTAAAAAATTGGGTTCCTTAATATATACCTATTTTCATTAAAAATTTAAGTGCGGCCGGCCGGCTCATTTATCGCAATCCGAAATGCGCTATTTAATAATATTTCCGTTTGTCTCCCTACTAGAAAAGTAAAAGAAACCAAAACTATTACCAGTACTGCACTAAGTCAGAAGCGAATTGATAAACTTATTCAAACATCAGTTCAAACTTCCTAAAAAAGTTAAAACATATATGTCCTTAGCTCCAGACGCTAGGAAATACGAGAGAAGTAGTGGGACAAAACGAGGGACAAAATGTCAGAGACATTCCAATTATTTAACGAGTACTATCAACTTTTTATAACAGAATAATATTTAAATAATGTTGATGTTTTTTAATGACTACTACTACTACTACTACTAACACTTTTTCTATCGTTTGAAACAACAGAAGATTGGTTAGGGCTACATTTGATTACCTCCAAACTTAGTTAGAGGCCTGTTAATTTTCTTAGAGTTTTATTTCCTGCTGATAGTCCCTCAGATTATTTGGTTTGGGGTCCATTGATTGAGTTGATTTTTCAATTGTTGATTGAAGTTGAGCGCTATGTTCTTGATTCATCCTGGCATTGATAATTCTTTTAATGGTTCTTTTTCCATTCTGTTCTTGAAAAGTTAACAGCCATCTGGGAGAGAGGTGCACGATTGACCAAAATGGATTAGCACTCCGCTATCTACAGAGACTAAAGAAACAATAAAAGTGATCTATATAATATTTTCTTCAATAGTTCACCTTTATGCCGTCTGGACCACTGAGCTTGTCTTATTTGTAGCATGTGAAACTATGAATGGAATTAAAATTTCAGTTGCCGTTTTTTTTTTAAATAATTTAAAATTCTTATGAACAGGCTAAATTATTTTCATTTTTGATAACTTACACTATATTTTTTCTTAGTTTTCTAAACTTTAGATCTAATTTTAAGTTCCTGCACTGTTACATGATCTTACATTAAATAGCAATGCATATGTGATTTGAAATAAAAGTTTGGCCCTTATACTCACCAAGTTAAATGTTAGAAAAAGTGAGCAATATAAAGTCTGAGGATTGCAATTGCAAAAATATGCAATCATTGGCCTACATCCTAGTTTCTTATCCCCGTGCTTAAAAGATTATGTTTTTAAGGTAATCATATGATTTTTTCAGGAGTTTAAAAAAACATGTTGTTTGGCAGATAGTATTGATGGAAAGTACATCTTCCTTGGTCTTAGCAATGGCTTAGCTGCAATTGATTGTGAATCACAAGCAACTATAGCAACATTAGCAGATGATAATATGAATATTGTGCAGATGTCAGTTGTTCTTCTTGGGGTTCAGGCTTACATTTTAGTAACCATTGATGATTTTGGTAATGGATGTTATTTCTTAATTGATATCATTTTAATAATGTAAATATTTTGACTTAAATCCATTATTACTGAATAATTATATTTTTTATTTTCAATTATAGGTGTAGCAAGACTTTTTGGTTTTACTGGCAGTGACTGTTTTTATCTGTTAAAAACTTTTAATGATAGGGTATGTCCCAAACTTGTCAAAATGTTCAGTTTTTATTAATTGTTGAGGATTGTTTAGCATTATTTTAAATGTTTAAAATATCTTCTGCAGGAATCTTCCTCTAAACCAATATCATCAAAATGTCAGTGTTCCAATGATGCTGAATATTGTGGAGTTGTTTTAGAAGGTTTGTACTCATATTATCAATAGTGAATTCTATTACCAAGCACTTTCAAATCATCATTTTTGACTATTCAAAAAAAATGTTTATGATTTGCTGTATTTGGTATATTTGCAGACACAAATACAGCAGACAAATGGCTTGAAGTTTACAAACTACCTAAAGATACATGGATAAAGGAATTAGATAATTTAAAAGCCCAAGCAAATAAGCCAGAGGTTAGATATTCCAATTTTTTATACGGAGTAAAATCCATAATTTGTGTTCATTATTTGTATATTTATTCGGACAATTTTTTAGACGACGACTCCAGCTGAGCTAAACGAAGCATCGGCTACAGAACCACCATCGACTGCAGACACTGCCAAAACTGAAGATGCGGAAGAGTCAAAACCAAGAAGTTCGGTAAGATATATAAAGATATTCAAAAGTATACAGAGCATAAAGATCTACGATGTATTGATTTTAGTGATTTTTTATATCAGAAATAGCCATAGGAACGTGAATCAGTTTCTTAGTGTAGAATATCAATGTATGTCGCGTATGCAAGACTTACGCAATTGAATATTTTCCGCTATACCTATTTTGCTTGATAAAAATGTTTACTGATTTATTATTTTATATCATAATATCATAATAATCAATTCTGTCTTATTACACATCTAAAGAAGAAATCAGGTCGAAGCATCAAAAAGTCAGGAAAATTTCGACGTGTAAGATATTTCTGTGGTGTGCGTACCCTCGACTTTTTTTCAGTTAATTTCCCTTATTGGTAATACATTTGTTTACCAAGTAAAAGTATTTTTAGTATTCTGCATTTATAAGGTATATCTATACATACAAAACAGAAATATTTTGTATGCAGATGTGATATGCACCATTACTTTTTTGTCACCCTTAATTTTTTGCTTCAACCAAATTTTGTTAGATATACCCCAGAGTATGTTTTACGAGTCCAAACTTAATACATTTTATAAGATTTAGTAGATATACCCTCGATCAGAATATGTTTTACACAGTCAAAGCTTAAAACCTTCAATTCAAATTAAGTAGATACATGTACACCCTCTGAGTATCTTTTACGAGTCCCAATACCTTCAATCAAATTTTCCCTAGTGTTGTCAATAGCACTAAAAAGTAAATTTTATATGTGTGTGCCATGTCAACTTTTGTGAAAACCTATCATTTTTTGTGTTTTAACGGCGTCAAACGTAGATATATTTGAGAAACCTTTAATCTCACCTAAAATTATTGATACTTTGACCTCTTCAGAGTCCTACTACAGGATTAGCTGGCCAAAATGTAAAGTTTGCTGCAACTACATTGGTTTTAAAAGTTAAAGCTCATGGTCAAGTTAATAGTAAGTATCATATGCTTGCAGAATTAATGGTTACTAATAGCAAGTGTGACTGTATTTGTTAAAGGGCCTGTCACAAGATTAAAAGAATCGTATAGCCCCACCAAAATTGAAAAAAATTAGGTATCCCTATTTTCTTCAAAATTTCAAACACATTCTATAGGTGTGCAACTTTTTCAAAATCTTTATTTATCTGGTTTGGAGAATCTGAGATCATATTAAGCTTACACTTTGCATGTTTACTAAACAAAAGGCTATAAAAGGAAAACTTCCCCCATAGGTAGTAAGCCAGACTGGAATATTCAGTCTGCCGCGATAGATTCACGCAATTTTCTTGAAGCCCCTTTGCATACCGCAATTAAAATTTTCATTTTTGAAAACCGCAGATGTGAATTATAGGAAGTGAAAAACCACGCTGTATTTTACCGCATGAATGAGCATTTTGTTCATAATTAATTAAACTGCCATTCCATTGCCACTCTACAGAAAAGTAAAAAAGACATGAAAATACTTCAAATTTTTGCTTCGTCCTACAATTACCGCTGCCACAGCAGCTGCAAATTTTACCGTAATATCTACAGAAAATTACGGTAGGCACATTTAGGATCTGCTGTCCGTGATAGATCTATCACAAAACCCTGCGGAATTCCAGTCTGGGTAGTAGCACGAATTACTTCATGATATTTTACTTGGTTACGTTAATCGAAAAATGAAGTAACGTCATGAATGTTAGTGAGGCCGATTTGTATAATTTGGTGGTCGTTGTCCTTGTTGACCCTAGCTTAGCTTTTTATGATAAGGGTGGAAGATAATAAAATAGAGGATCTTGCCTCAATACAGACAATACAAAATGCACTTTTCCTATCTATTTTCAGCATGTAACACGGCATCGTTAGCAAATATTATGAAATCGTTAGATACAGGTGACGTTGTAGGAACTGGAAATAACAATTTTGTCTCTGCACAACATCTACAAATGAGGAACTCCGTGTTTGAAACTTTGCATCGCGATCAATTATCGTACCTACCTGAAGAGGACAGTAAACCATTTGTGTAAGTTTTATTTTCAATTCACTCCTTAAAAGCATTGTCCTAGAACCCTTCAAATACCTTTATGATGACACAAAAAAGAATAACTCACATGCGCAAGCAAGCATCCTCAACACAGTCTTCTCTCTTCCTTCGTTATCCGTATGATTTAATGGAATCAGATCTTAGGTTGAGAGTGACATGCAAGAGCACCATGAGCTCTGTAACTAATATATACGTGTAGGACGGACAATTAATCTGCTAAAGGAAACTCATGTTTCTCTCTCAATACCCCCCTTTTTGATCGAACATTGGTATATACAAACCCGTTAGTTCACTACGGTAACGGACAATTGGTCCGCGACAAAAAGGTCCCGAGTCAAAAGGTCCCGGAGTCACTCCACATGCAAGAGTACCGTGAGCTCCGTAACTAAAAATTATACGTGTAGGACGGACAATTAGTCTGCTAAAGGAGACTCATGTTTCTCTCTCAATACCTCCCTTTTGATCGAACATTGGTATATACAAACCTGTTAGTTCACTACGGTAACGGAAAATTGGTCCGCGACAAAAAGGTCCCGAGTCAAAAGGTCCTCGCACAAAAAGGTC
>JAXIUW010223618.1:0-18427 GCA_035591015.1 Cephalothrix simula
TCAATAATTCCACCGGAAATCAACTTAAAGAAGGCAAAATGATGCCATACTGTCCTCTAGATATTTTTTAAAAGATAGGTTTTAACGAATTTTGTTGCTTTTTGGTTTTAAAGGTTGATTCCGGTTTTTGGAGGAAATAAATCATTGTGCACTGTTGGGGTTATCGAGCGTTCTTTGAAATTTTGTTTAATTTTTACATTTATCAACGTTCCCTTTATTCAAGATTTAAGTTTAATTTAACCTAATTTAACTTAATTAGTCATGAAACTTGCATCTGAAATCACTTGACAGTAACATCCTAGCTGTACTATGCCATACAGGCCAATTTATGAGACTACATCATTATCGAGAGGAGAACCCTAGTTCTTAATTACAAATGATGGATTCATCGACCACAATTACGACATTGGCATAGACTATCTATGTGCAAAAAGTGATATTTAAATAGGGCTTAAAACATAAGCTTTTAAATTATTCGCAGTCTTATCTAGGAAAATTTTGTCCACCGCTGTGATGAATTGTTTTAAAATGTGGGTATTAGCAGGCATTATACCCATCCGATAGTTTTGTATAGCTTAGTTTCACTAATGACAGAATATCCTAAAGCATTTTAGCAGAACTTTACAGCCCACTGTAAAGAAGAACGTTTTTGGAATCGGAACATAGATAATGTTCCGATTGCTATATTTTGTGGAAAACGTCTTTCCAATTTATGGAATTAACGTGTCCTCACCCGGGAAATCTTCCTTGAGTGGTGTATGTACCCTTGGATGGCTTAAATCTTAAAAATTACAGTTTATTGATTTGAGTGGTGAAGAACTGTATCTTGCTGCATGATTTTAGCAATATAAACTTTATCAGGTCAACTGATCAGGTGAAATTATGAAGTCAAAATTCACCGCTGAAAAACAATTTTTAGCCGATAGGTGGCGTCTTGTTATCATCTTCAACTTGATTGCAACTGTATAAATAAGTATTTAACTACGGATACGCATGATTTCCTTTACGGTGCTTTCCCTATGGTGCATGTGATGGAGATGTAAGTAAGAAGAATGTCTTTTCCAATGAAGATAATTCTTAAGCAAACTTTTTTACGGCAAAAAAGCTACATTTGAATAAAAGACTATCTATTATTGTGTCTTGAATAATAATCTCATGGTTTCAGCAGCATTTCATTCAGCTGAAGTTAAATCTGAAATTAAATAACCATTATTGGACTTTTGTGGTCATTATAGCCACAAAAATGCACGAACTCTTCACCTAGAGTAAATCATGCCTCAAGATATCGGTCATTCTCCATGAAGAAATAAAAAATATTTGAAGTGTCAAAACATTGGATGATCTTAACACTATAATTTTAGTCTTAATCGTTGTCTTCAGTGCACCTCTTTATATTTTTTTATCTCCTGCTGCGAAATTTGTCAATTGTTTCCGGCAAAATCCGGAAAACCAGTTTTACCCCGCGGCTCTTTTTCCATTTTTGCGTTGATAATCTTCAAAAAGTGGCGCTCACAATGCTTGACGCGATGTCCATTTTTTGAAATAGGTAGTTTAAAGGTCAAATTATTCTTTCTCTAATTTTGCTTTTGAGATATTTATTTGAAGGAGTATAATAAAGTAATAATTTTAAATGATATTTCTGTCTAAATCTTGTCTATTTTGATGCAGCGACAGGGCATAAATTTGTCAATATAAATTTCATGATAATTATCAGTTGGTTTCTGCCAGTATCTAATGGGTATTTCGTGTAGTAAATCCTCCACAGCCTATGTCTAAGTACCTGATTGATTTAGCTGAATATCGGATAAAATGTCGGACCGGAAATTTGGTATGCTAAGCATGTTCTTGGGCTATGCTAGATTGATCCTTTCATTATGAAACTTCGCAGGGATGCATAATGCAACGGTGTGTTCTGTGCTTTGATAAGGCAAGTTTAGTCGCTAATACCTCTCTGCTGGCTGCTGATGTTGGATCCGAGATTGCTTATGGGAAATTGTTACGGTAGGTAACAGGGATGTGTCTTCGATTTTTCTGCGCATTTATGCCGAGATTTTTTCTTAGTCGTGATTGTATTGGATTTACGTTGAGGCTGGCAGCCGGATTACGAGATATGGAGAAAAGGTTTGTATGCAGCTGTTTCAAATCGCATTTAAAAATCATTTTCGTTTTTCAAATTTTATAAAAATTTGTTGACATTTTGAGTCATTTCTTATATTTAATTATAAATAAAACGTCTATCATTATTGATGTAACATTCTCTGTGCCTGTATATGGCTTCAAAGTCATTGGATGGGATATTCTATTTTGGGTCTTCATCAGTTTTCATCAATAAAGAGTATTTAGCAGTGTGTGTTTAGAAAAAACTCCTGATTAACGATTCGCTATCGTTTTTGAAACGTCTATCGCTGAATTTTATGTAGATCGATAGTCTAGAATTAAAAAAAAAAACTGTTTAAGATTTTAAAATCCATATGTTTGAACAGGAAATGTATTTTGGCGTAAATGCGGTAGTTTTCAACTACTGTTCAATTCTAGTATAATGTCTATTGTACAGGCGTGCTATGTATGTTCTGATAATGTCTAGGGTTAGTATTTATGATCGTCCTTCTATACATTTTTTCTGGTTTCTGCCGAAAACAAGTTAATTTTGTATTGCTCACCGTTTATCAGAGATTTCAAGTTAATTAATGATGATACATCGGCAGCAACGTCTTTTTTCACAAACTCGATATTTTTAAATTCTAATTTTCGCATGGTCATGACATGAAATTTTAAATGAAACCCATCCTCAGTTTTTATTTTGCGGCATTGTACAGCCTGCATTATACTGTTATATAGAATTAAATATGGACTTAATTATACCTTTTTCTTTGAAAGCGTCTGAAAATTGTACTGCAAAACGCTTCTTTCTAATGTAATATCTATATTTTAGTACATGTATGTCAATGTTGTATGTCAAAACGTACAACAAAATTAAAGTAATTACATTTTATAAAGATTTTGTATATTCTCATATGCCTATAAGGCAACTTTTATATACTTAAAAAGTTAAGGTAACTTTAAAGTAATCTGCATATTTTAGCTGAGATATTCTTGAGAAAGTAAGGTAATACGTTTATACCTAACTTTTTGAACCGTGCAAAAAAATTAATGTTCAGAGATGTTTTTGTAACGAACATCTTACAGTATACACTCGTTAATTGGTCAAAATATTTTTGATATTTTAAATGGACACCATAACAAACAATGCGTCACTAATAGCCACTAAATGATCCTAAAGAGAATGAAAGTTTCCATTCGAATGTACACAGATCGATGAAAATCTTAATCCTGATTAGAGTGTTCATTGCAGCAATTAAGCCTCACTTATTTTTATTAGGCTCCGTGGCATGGAAGTGGCGATTCTGTGGCTGATAAGGCACAGGCTCAATGTTTTTAAATCAGGGTGGCTCCAAATACAATATTGGACAGTTTTTGGAGGTATCATCATTTAAGAAAACTATGAATGAAGCACATTCAAATTTTTTATTGTCAAGTATGGGTCGATGTCATTTTCCGCCATATTTATCTCGACTCATTCCGGAACTTACTTTATGAAATATCTATTTATCATATCTCTTCTCTTTTTCTCAAAGGTCTCTTCAATACTCTTTCTGTTCAGGGCTGGTGTTGTGCCAAAGGCTTAGAACTTGCATTAGCATCTTTGTCCTTCTTTCGGGGATTATTTATCAAAGGTATCTGAATTAATAGTTTCTGACGTTTTCTGGATCATGTGATACCACCACTAACAGACTTAGTTGGGAGGAAATGATACTGGGTCCTGCCTACTAATTATTGATTAGTCATGGTTTGCTAAACCATATAGACAATTATGTTTCATGTGGTGGCATGTCATCGTCAAATCAGTTATGTCGAATCTAAACTAGGTTCCTTGTTAAACTTATTATAGAATTGGCTACCGATCCCTTCTTCATAAGATGTAACAACATGCTTCTGTTGCTATGGCAATTATGAATCTGTCAGACACATTTGTGCACCACGGTATGCAGGTTTCTTTTATATGAAATATGGAATAATTCAAAATTTTGATTAGTTTCAGATTAAGAGAATCTGAAAATGATATATTTGACAAAATTATTATAAATTAATAATACATGTACGTCGAAATACTCATCAATAATGCTCTCTTCTTTCTCTATCAACTTTGTTTGTTATATTGATTTTTAATAAACTTTTTTGAAATCTTTTTTTTCTTTTTCATTATGTACATTCATAAATATTACTCATTCCTCTGAAGCAATGCGATTGTTACTCAACGGATATTTTTCTGAAGTCATCAGATTTTGACGAACTGTTTGCACTAGCTTCATGCATTTTGACACTTTTATAGTGTTTGTCAGAGAAGTTATTAGCCCGAATAAAGTATTTGTTGATTAACTTCGACTGAGGTAAAATCCAAAAAAGCCTGTTCAATAACTGATATTCCGAAATCAGCAATCATATTTGTTAATTCTTTTTTAAATGCAGTTGAAAGGTTGAAAGGTCATATCATCTGTGAATTGAAATTTCGATGAACTAATATGGTATTGAGCCGCAGCCTTTGGTTTTTAATGGCTGCATATTCTCCTAAAATAGTGCTTAATGCTTATTTGATAGCAGTCTTGAGTTTTAGCATTCATTGCAAAACACCACTTCAATACCTTCACATCTTCAAAAATTTATACAATTACGAGTAGCTGCAGCAGTTGCTTTAGTTTTTGGTAAAACTGTTTTGTACTTGAATCGATGTAATCCATTTCAGTTTATGATTGATGTTTTACGTTTCAAGACGGTTGCTCAAAAAAGCTATTTGTGTGCTACTATGATGTTGTTTTGCAAGTATTTTGCATATTATACATATTACCCATCATCTTAAGATATATTACTCTCTAAACTACTTTACTGTTTAAATACAATAGCATAAAGCGGTACCATTTTGTGGTACATGTATCTTGAAGGACCTTCTAAAGAAGTAGAACCAACAAGGTTACTATAGGTTGAACCAGAATAGTATTTTCCTGACAAAATTCATGTTATGATGTCATATTCTAAGGTATAGCTGGGCAATTCTTTCTTTAGACTCTGATTCTGACTTCATGACTACAAGGGGGAAAATTAAAAAGAAAATTTCAATCATCATTCGCAGATATATGATTGTTTTCAAAGTGATTGATTTAAAGGGACTTACAGTCAACTCCCGGTTTTTGCACTGACCACTTTTTGCACATTCCCGCCTTTTGCACATGCAGGAATCTCAGGAACGGCGTAACTCGCATGTACTAAATATCTCACTTTTTGCACACATTTCCCACTTTTCGCACATTGCACATAAAATTCAGGTCCAAAATTGTAAAAGTTCTCACGTTTTGCATCATTTTTCTGGTATAATTCAAATCTAGCTTTAATTATAGTTTATTAAACCTCCTTGTATTTTTTCTGGATTTTCTTTTGCAATATCGACCAATATTTAGTTTCTACTTGTACACCTAGTGCACTAAAAATATGAAAGCAATCTTCTTCCTTGCTTCACATGATTGCTATAAAGATTGAAAAAATTCATATTTGATCTTCATCCTTTCTTGCATAACATACCGTTTTAAATCTAACCTTCAGATGAGCTACTTACTTCTGGAACAAAGTACTACCATTCTACCATACTACCCACTACTATTTACGTCACAATTTGTTAATTGATAAGAAAAGTAATGCCTTGCATACTCTAGTAAGTAATGCACTACTCAACATTCATATTGATGTATTTGACCTAGTAAACATTTTCTTCATACTTTGAAAATTGATGAGTTGCTTTAACTTAAATGCTGCTGTTTAAACGAACGACTGGTTGTTATATATCAAAGTTTTCTGTGTTAAGAGAGTTATCTCTTCTCTTTTTATTTTGATATTATATAAAACTGGTGGCTTAATATCCATAAGATGGTTATAATGGTCTATGTTTAAAGGCACTCCCCAACATCAACCACCTGTTAACTGGTAAAGTAGATAGATGTAATAAAATTAAGTGCAATATACATCATGCAGCTAAGTTCTTATTCTCTATGCCAAATCATTAACGGTATCAAGAGTAGGAAGGAAGTTGTACCATGGTTCAAATTTCCTCATTTCCTCTCTTCGAATATGTAATGTATTTGCTGGCTCCACTGATGTACAAAAATGTATCTTACAAATAATGTGCTAGCATTGGTTGTCTCATTATACATCCATTCATATACATCATTCTATTTTTACTACCTACTGCCTTTTTGGCTTCTTTTAGCTCATTTCTGTCTACATATCAATATCCTCCTAAGTATCGATTTCACTGATCATATTGATACTGCATTAATACCTAAACATAATAAGATATAATTGACAAAGTTAGGGATACCGGATACCACAATGACGGTATCGTGGAGCACCTATGCTGCTCTTTATGTATAAAAGAAATCACTCTCTAGCTTGTTTTTACCTGCTTTTAGTTAGAAAGCCAAATGAATTTGAGCAATTCCACAAAATGTTACCCGCTTCAGAAAAGCACATTTTAAAGTTTTGTGTGAAAGAAATGTTGAAATGTCTTAGGATACTCGTATTATGACACCTTATGGTCCATAACCACGATTGTGCGAAATTTTCAAAATTTTCTAATGCCATGTTCAGGTAATAAATAAAGTTAACTTAGAAAATCGATAGCTGAATACTGTCAACTGTTTATTCATAATGGACCTATCACCGAAAAAGGTTTTGAAAAACTAACTTTATAAACTATTAAAATTGATTTAAAAAAAGTTTACGTAACGAAGTTACATATTTCTGTTGGCGCCTGGCGCTGCCCAAAAACTCATTTTATAACCATTTGACTAATGAACTGTGATGAAAAAATTTCTAAAATATGAAGCTGATTAGCAGTGAGAATATAAAAGTCGTGTTTTAACACTTTGTGCGAAAATAGCAAAATTTAATGAAATTTCAGCAGCCCATAGGTTCGGGAAAAAAGATTTTCCTGTTTAGCCTATTACGCGTAGCAACTCTTCATTGCGCGTAGCAACTCTTCAAGTGGAATCAAGTTCATTTTAAAAATAAATCTCTACTTAGTATAGTTTTCATTAAAGTTAGAAGGAAAAACTTGTGATTTTACGTAACGAAATTAACTTTGGAATTAAAATTAACTTTGAAATTGCTCATTTACAAGTTCAACAAAACTCTAGCCGCAACCTAGCCGCTCTGGGTTGAATTCTCCCCCATGTCGCTATGCTATTAATCAACTCGTAGGTTGCCCTGGTAGACACTCTACAGCAATCTTCATTGTCACTTCACTTTACCATCCCCTCCTCCACTTCACCTTGCAACATCATTATAAAATTTTCGCATTTGTGTTTTTCTATGACAAATCGAAATACAAATTTAAATTTTCATTCGCAAAAGAATTCCTATCTTAGAGTAATTTTGTTTATTTGTGAATTTACATGAATTTACCAACTTCTTAAAGAATTAAATATTAGAGTGACTGATTAATCGAGTTTAATTTTCTATTTTCTTTTCCGTATAATTCACATTAGTATTACCTTTTAAAGGATTATTGGTGCATATATCATCATCTTCGTTATCCTTTCTACTTTAAATTTTATATACTACTTTTAAGCCTTTGAAGTTAATTAAAGTTAAAATGTTGTTAGATGGCCAATAATGTTACATTGTTGTTGGATTCCTTTCATTGTTATATGTTAAAACAATTAAAGATGGGTTAGATGTTTATTGAAGTTACATGCCGTGCATGTCTATTATTTACATGTTATTTCCATTTACAGTTCTTAAATTAAAGGCAAATTAATCCTCCTGTTAGCAGAGGATAACCGATGAAAGATCGTTAAATTTTCTACATATTATGGTAATGCGGGTAATACAGGGTTACCCCATTTACCTTTTGATGTTACTTACCAAAAGCATCGAGCTACCATTTACCTTTATTGATCATCTGTACAGTGGTGTGTAATCGTTTCACTTTCAAAGCATTTATTTAGTAGCACATTCGTCTACTATCGTTATATATAAAATCTTTTTACAACCATTTACAGTGAAGGAATATACATTTGGAATCAGTGGCATAAGTAGCATAAGCTGGAGCCCCTCGTGCCCAACTGCCTCCTATGGCACCCAAAAAGCCATGCTATACATAATTTATGACATTGTTTACCTTTGATGTATTTTTTAAAACCCGCTCAACAGTTAAACACTTTATAGATTGTAATAATTATGAACTCGATATTGATGAATGTGAAATCGAGGCAGAATTTTCCAATTTAAGATCATTTAAAATGAGTTGATTGTAAAAAAATTTGAGAAAAGAGAAATTTAAATAAACTGCTTATCTCAAGGCCACGAGTGATGCTTCTGTCAGTATATGGAAATACCATCAGACAAGCAACCCAAGCCTCGTCAAGTTTTCATTAGATGTAATATAACCGCACACACAAAACTAAATAGAAAAGAACATAAAAGATTTTTATGATTTAACCAAAGGGATCGAAAAATTGGATAAGGCATGGCTTGATGTTAGCTACTACTCCGTGGGTTTCTCATATATGGGGTAGAGGAACCCCCATAAACTAATAACCTATATATATATACATCACTGGAAAGGGCATGCAAAATTGAATAGGGTGGAGTTTATAAATGTCCAAAAGAAATGGCCGAAAATCGGAAAATTTTTGATTTTTTGGATTTGTGGCAAACAGGAAAATAGGAACCCCCATAAATCATTTAGCCCTGAAAGGGTTATGTAAAATGCAGTAAACTCATTCATGTCCTTACCACCAACTGGTGAACAATGTGCTGGCTAAAGATGTTTGAACATTTTGACAAGGCCATTCTCCACCAGGTGGCGGTAGAGATATGAAACCAACTCAATGTAACTGCTTTTTTCATGCCCTTTCCAGGGATAGCCACAATAATTTGCTGTTTTTCAGCTATTTGTTTTGGACATTTTTAACTTCCACCCTACAGCAGATGGTGGTAGGGGCAGTTTACTCCATTTTGCATGTCCTTTAAAGAGATACATAGGCTATGGGGTTTCCTATACCCCTTATATGAAAAAATGATCCAATTTATAGGGAGGTATTTCACCTGATTTTTATTTTACTTTCAGTTTGTTCCCCGGTTGATTGAATAATTTAGCATTATTTTACTGTTACCTCTGGTTTTTAAAACTTTTCGACCAAATATTTCATCTGAACAAGTGAAGTATGCTATGTAAAATTTTTTTAACTTCGTTATCCTCGTTAATATTTCCATGAGCATTTAGGCAGGTAAACAGTCGCGTGGTTTGATTCAGCAGACCTAAACTGCATTGGTAGCCATAAAAGAACCAGTCTGTATTGTTTGATGTATTATCAAATCACAAGATCGGCTTCTCTGAAGGTAAATTGTAATGAACACCATACTGACTTCCATAATTTGGATTCCCTCGACATAGGTTATCATGTATTCGGGAAACATAAGCAATTTCCGCGAAGGATGCTGAAGAAATCCCAACGTGGTCAAGAAAAGTCAAGTTAAAAATATGCACCCATTGTATAACCAGGTATAACGGGCATTACTTACGATTTGAAGATTTTGGCTAATTACACTGTCAAAGTTGAAGAACATTAGCCTGGTCACTCTTTGTCCCCAATCAGCAGCAAACCCGGGTACATCGAATGTCAGGTTTAGGTTATACATTAGCCAGCGGAACAATCGTTAACGTTTTCCCCGGAATGTTTTCATGTTAAGTTTTGTTTTTAGTATTAAAACGTATACAAAGTACGACTATTTTGCCATATACCGATGAATCGACTGTCAATACATCACACGCAAATGCAATTGGTGTCATTTATTTTAGTAAAATTTAGATATCTGGCTCCATCTGGCAGACTCTAAGAATGAACAGTTTTTAAGGATTATATTGATTACATGATGACAAGGCAGGATTATTGTGCGTTCGTGATTTACTGTAGATGCTTATCATGAATTAAATAAATGGAAGTATCAGCTTCCCATCCGTTACTATTTCAGATGACGCAGGATGTTTAGACACTGCATGTCATCTTACGAAACAAAATTCTGACGTAGATAAATTCACCAGGGAAGCTCATGTTTAAATTTTGCATTAAAAAAACTTTCATAAATTTGTTGAATGCATGCCAAAAAGCTCAGGTTAGACAGTATCTAACGCAGTTCAACGACAGTACCACTAAGGAACACGATTCAGTATTTCAAGAAACAGTAGAATACACTTTGTTACTCGATATTTTAAAATCCTAGCTCTTTATACATTTTGTAAACGTTTGATTTTATTTTTAATTCTAGGTGTGCTTAGCATGAAATGGCAGAAGTGAAAGTGGTGACTGCAAATGGATATTTGAACTTTTGCTGCACTACCTGTATTCTTGGAGCTGCCTTAACATCCGCCCCACAGTCATCTTTTTGCATCACCACAAATGGTACGGACATCACCGGTGTGTTTATACCTCATAATAAAACTTTTTTCTTTTTATCTCAACTTAAGATTTTTCTTTCATAAAAAAATTTCAATATTAATTATTATGTGTTAAAACAAAAAGATTTAAGATGAAGATGCTATTTTTCACTCTACAGTTTCCAGGTACCATCTTCCTGCATCTAAAGCTATAAATGGTACCTGCTGTTTGATTTTCCTATAATTTGCAATAATTAATATAAAGGATTCAATAACAAGATTACACTTTTTAATTCCAGCTTCATCAGCGGACACACAGCTCTGACAAGCCCTATAAATGTGAATTCTGTAATAAGAGTTTCACACAAAATGGCTCTCTTAACCGCCACAAACTCAACAACCATAATATTATGACCAAACGCCAGTGGCAAAACCGGCGTTTGATTGAAATGCCCACAATGCAAGAGTCTGGTACAATATTTCCAAAACACGAAGGTCCTTTTGCTGTTAACGGTTTATCACCTGTTAGTATTGCCAGTCCTCATCCAGCTCATTTCGGAGAAGCTAGAGTATTAACCGCGGCTGTGCCGAGTACTGTTGGACAATTGCCTACCGCTTACGGTGATATGTCGCACATAGCACGCTATATGCAGGCATATCAGAGTGCTACACACGGTGCAATGGACTATAGCACCCCAGAAAACCTATCCATCAATGCTGCGTCTGATACGTGGACTCCTCTTAAAAGCAGCACTTTCTGTAATGATTCAGAAAACAATGAAATTGATAAAAATGGTGAGACAGGGTCACGCGATTCTCGTGATGTCGATTCAAGACGCCACTCAATTCAGTCTCCGTCATCTATCCCTGAAAACCTCCACGTTTCGTCACCACCTGTTAGTAGCACAGCCAAGGAAAGTGGTGAACATAGCCCGGCTTACTCTAATTCTAAAGAGAGTAATTTCGACCAAGTTGACAATGAACCTGAAATGGATGATGCACCAAGAAGACCAGAAAGACCCGAATCCAACTCCAGCCCAAGCCCTGAAATGAAGAAAGAACCAATGGCTGAAAACATGTTTGTTGAATATCCGACCGAGATCTTGAGTAACTCCAGTCGTACAGATAATTGTAGTGAACGCTTCAACTCCAGCCAGTCAGCCGAGAGTGGGTATCTTAGTCCACAAACAGTAACAGATCCTGATGATAACTGTGCCATGAATGATCTACCTCCACCTCAATTGCGTACGTTATCGTCCCTTCCAAGAATAACAGACCCGATCAAGCGCCTCGGAAACAAGTCTCGGTCCGCGTCTCGGGAAAAATTATCTCTCAATGAAACGATTTCACGTTTAAGTGGTCGATGTGTTGATAGTATTCATAATTCACAAGCCATGAAAGCTTTGAGTGAATACAGCTCCTTAGAATTGCTCGCACATTTACAATTACGAGGTCGAGCTCATCATTGCGAGCATTGTCAGATATTTTTCCTAGACGCGGCAATGTATTTTTTGCATAGGGGTATGCATGATCCTCATCACCCTTTTAAATGCAGTTTATGTGGATTTCAGTCTCGGGATAAATATGACTTCTCGTCACATTTTCTCGAGCATAGTAAATAACATAAAATGTTAGCAAAGATGCATCTAAAGCAGATTATTAGACCCATAGTTGAAATGCATTTATTATAGAACATGGTGTTTTTGAACAAGCTTGTCTCTTAAAAAATACAGTGGTCTAATACTCAATTTTGGATATTTAGAGGACCATATATAGCATGCTATTGTTCAAAGTTCAGTTTTCTGAACTAATGTGCTAAATGCTAAATTGTTGATTCAATCACCTTAGAATTTAATCGAAAATTTATAATTATAAATTTTTGATTTAATGTATATGTATAATTATACAGTATATCTGTGATTGAGTCGTTAAGTATTGTTTATGTCCTTGGGTCTTCCACCAGATCGGGCAGGACCAAATCTTATATTATTACATTATTATTACTTAGTTATTATTTTTGATTTTCCAGTAGAGTTAGACATTCCTGAAAAGAGAGGTCGCTTGCGATTTCTTCAGTATTAATAATTTACTATTTTTGAGGGTTGACCCTTGCCATTTTTTGTTGTGTGTTGAGATTATCCGGTGCCATTTGTTTTTTTCTTCTGTTATTTAGGTTGTAAAAGTAGGGCTTTATTTGTGTCGCACTAAACTTCGAATTATAAGTTCGTTTTGAAACTAAATGGAAACTGTAAAAAATTCAGTGACTATCGGCTGCCAATATAAGAAGAATCATCATATATTTTTACATCCATTCTAAATGAATGTTATTTCAAAATCATAGTATTCCGAATGCACAAGCAATGAAAGTAGTATTTATTTGGATAGAAGAAGAAAATATATAATATATTGTAATGATTATTTACAATGGCTACAGTCTTTTGATAATATCGTAATCAGTTGCTGATTCCTTGCAGTTGCGCGGTTAAATCGAAACATTCCTGATGACCCTTTTTGCGTACATTTTTTAAGTGTACATGCTATTAATTGATAAAACTCTTAACCAGGATCAAAATTTAAGTTTAAAAAAGATCAAGATGCGACTATTTATAATTTTTTTTAAAAAGTAAAATTAATTTTTTTTATAATCATAGACTTCATGTTAGCTCGGGTGATTATAGGATAATGTATCAATGCATGAAATAGGCATAAAGGCTGTGTGTTACATATATAAGCTTTTTGGTGGGTGTACAACTGTACATTGTATGTACTACGTAAATATGATGTAATGTACCATGTATTAAAATTTAGTGTTAAACTGTCTTAATGTGTGGCAGCTTCTCAAAAACGAAATCTTCATGTGAAGAAGCACTAAGTCACGTGCATGGGTATTTAAAGAGTGACCAAGAGTGCTTAAAATAAAGTAGCTTTTTGGTACTGCATCGAATATAATATAATATTTTTCTAGATTTAGGTAATTCAACTTTTGAAAAAAAATTAATTTGTTAGATCAATTTTTATAGTGCAATAATCAATTATTTTCTATAAGCATAGGAACTCCTGAACTGCATTTCTTATTATTTTTGGTTGATTTGTACATTAAATTTTTCAATAGCGTTTTATTTGTAATCTCAGCTACACCAGAAAATGCATTTATGTTGAAATAGCTGTTTAATTTTGTACAATTACTCGAGAATAAAAGTACTGTAAAATGGGGCAATCGGGGACAATGTGGTATTAAGGGCAGTCAAATTATGGAAAGTGTCTTACACTTCTATACCAATATTTTTTTTACACTCCCTTAAATTCCGAGGTGCTCCCTATTGTCCCATTTTAGAGCAATTTAAGTTTTAGGCTTACTGCTGCCATAGTGTCCATATTAACAGTATTATAGAACATCGCATTAACGCTTCATTAGTTGGGAAAAAAAACTCGATTTTAATCTACCAATCTTGCTCGTTGGACAATTTGCATGTTAACTAATTTAGTACTCGTTTAACATGTTAATTACATAGTTTCAATACAGTAGGGATGCCATTCGAGCTCGATGATTACTAAATGTACTTAAATGAGCTTTGTAGATTTTTACAAATAATAGTATAATTTTTTAATAGCATTTATGGTTTGATACTTGGATAAAAATATACTTGTACTAGTATTTTTGTTGGTCCTATTTTGCATGGCGGACCAAATAGGTTATAAAGATAAAGGGCTATTTTAGAAAAAATACCCAATTATAAATATATCCCTCAAAGGGCATATAACGCATATTATGTAAACATATATTATATTTACCAAGTGTTGTCGCGTTGCAGAAGTGTGCTTCAAAGAGTATAGAACGTTCTGTAAATTCGTCCATATGTGCATGCATGTTCTCAAAAACTGTTGTTATATATGTGATATTGAAATCCAAAGGTGTCACTTTTCATGAAATCACTGTTTAAAAACCTTCATAGGTAACACTGTCTCATACCTCATTATCTCATCAAAATCAGGATATTGTAACAAATCGTTTAATTTGTTGCGAGGTATTTTTCAAATATTTTAGCCTATTTTGGTGGCTTATTTTTTTCTGTTACGAATCGAATCTACACCTTTGGGTGCTCAATTATTGTTCAGAGTTGAGGCATTTAGCATAGATAGATCGTGTTCTGTAACTGTTACAAATACAGTAGTTGTTTTGGGGTAAGATATTGTTGTGTTTTTCAGAACTTAACCATTGTTGTTCGTTTTTGTTCATAAAATTGCACAATTGTTTTATGCCAAAAGGTGTGGACAGAAATTTACTGGAATTAATTGTTAAATTATCTATCAAAGTTTATTGTAGTTTAGTAATTTATTTTTTTAGTATTTGTAGAATTATCTTTAATTTTTAGATTAAGTTAGATTAGATTTAAGTATATGTTATTATCTTAAAGGAATAATAAGCAAATTTCAATAAAAAAATTGTTTTAACTAAAAAGACTTAAGTGAAAGGTGAATGTAAATAGTTGATGTTTTCAACATTGCATTTATTCCAATGTCCACATCTTTGAGGCTTTAGGTTTCCCTTGTTGAGGTATATTTTTCTAAAATACATTTTGCTGTGCAATTAATTTGCACATGCTCATAGATTTTACTAGACAGGGTATAGTGGCCCCTAAATGATCCTTTATTCAGCCTTGTTAGCTTTAATTGTTGAAAAATTTATTTGCTGGTGGCAGGCAGTGATATTGCATAGTTGAATATTCGCGGTAGTTGTTAATGATAAAAATATTACAAATATTATTTGGTTAAAGTTATTGGTTAAAGTTTTTTTACAGAAAAATCAATAAAAATCATATCACAATGTCTTGTTTTGTGAATATGTTTTAATGAGTTATTGTAATTAGACAATCACCACGTTACTGTAAGTGTAAGTTAATAAAATTTCTAAGTTACATAAATTATGAGCATTGTAAGTTACAGTGATTTTTACATCAAGAAAATGTTTTTCAACAAAGTTGTGCTATTAAATCTTTACATCTTTTACAAGTTGACTGTCTAAGTTTAACAGATTCTAAATTCTTGTTGGATTGTTTTACTTAAAATTTTATAAGTCTATAGTTTCAACTTGGGACTTAGACATTGAAAGAAGAATATATTTGTTAATCTACAAGCATGTCAAAACGTAATATTTGTAATTTTTATTTTGGGCATTTATTTATTATATTATTATCTCTTATTTACAATATTGTTATTGAATATTTTTTGTGTTTTTCTGTACAAGATTAGGTGATTTTTACCATTTATTTGCATTTTTATGTTGCTTCTTTATATTACTGAATGTGCTATTACACATATTTATTATATCATGTTTAAAAACAGCACATTAAAAGGGCACAAATAAATTTTCATAGCTTTGCTATGCTATTATATGTTTTATCCACACGGTTGACCCGGAGACTGTTGTTTTTTAAAACTTGTTCAATGTCGTTTTTGAACACGTTTTGATCTCAGTACCTGAAATATTCTCAAATCTTACTAAATTTTATGTATTAACGATACTAACCCAGTACCATGACAAATTAAATTTGATAAAAAAATATTTTTATATTATAAAATAACATCATAAATGATATAAATTTGAAATAAACAAAACCGTGTATAGAAAGATGTAATTCTGGTCACTGCTTCACTTGGGTGGTGTCACCTGTATATTTAATATTGATTAAAGTAGGTCAATCGCCCACTTTCATTTTGACCATGGGACTGAAATAATTTGCTTGCCAAATTGGCTCCATGGTCAAACCAAAGAGAGCAATTGACCTAGTCAAATTAAGATTGATAAATGTACCTCAGCCTTGCAAAGCAGGGGGAGGGCACCACAATGAAAGCATACACTTATTTCATTACAGGCATAGTAGTTCCGGTTCTGCAATAAGCAGCTTCCGGTGTCAGTAAAAGAAATACCTTTTTTAACCAAAAAGAAATTGTATGTCAGGTATCGCATTTTTAAACAGGCAAGTTTTAAATCTTTTTAATAATGACTTATGCCACAAATCAAACTATGTATGTAATATATTTATACCACAAAATAATAAAAGAGCTCTTTTGCTTTAATTGTTTTTTAAAATAATAACTGCCATATCTTTTAATTTTTATTATTTTTCTAGAAAATGGCCAATATTTTTAGAGGCAGATATAGACCATATTTTTATTTTATCTGAGAATATAGTATTTTTCTTTGCATAAAATCTGTTGTTGACATAAAATTGTGTAAAGTTGTAGGCTGTAGTAAATTGCTGTGTTGTACATATTATACAATGTATACTATAAGTATTTAGTGTTCACATAGTTATCAACATTGTAATATGTGATCAATACCCTGACAGAAAGGCCTGGGGCCAGCATTAATGATTTTTTAAAAGTAGATTTTATTTTACTTAAAATGTCAGTGACATAAGTAACATTTACGCCTTAACCATCTTCTTCATGATATTCATAAATTTCTGAATTATATTAATTTTTAATGTATGCAAAATTATATGTTTTTATTAAAGGGCTTGACGGCTACGAGCCAATTCTATGCATTCTTGCACTGTGTCTCAAAAAACTTGAACTAGTTATACTCCATATTATACTCATATCTTTCGCTAAATTCAATACACATTGAAAATTATAATTGACAATGAATGAATTATCAATTATGTTATCTATAATTTTGATTGCAAATTTAATTTTAAAATATACCAATCATGATATTGTAAAGGAAATAGGAGCGTTTTTTAATAATCTTTAGGAAAAACTTGAATTAATTGAAATAGACTTCTCAGTATCATTGTTACTTTCTTCATTCATTTCTTATTATCTATAGAGTATACAACTTTTAAAAGATTTGACAATTCAGTTACTGATAATCATAATACGTTCACCATTTATTCCTAAATCTGTTCATAAAATCATGATATTAATTTACAAATGATGTGTGTTCGAACAAAATGTTAAAAATGTTGTCATCATTCTTCTTCTGAAAACAGTACGAATTAAATACCTGATTTTAATTATAGATTATACATCTCTAGGGTATAGTTATAGTGTATATGCATTTTTTGTAGGTTAGGGCGTAAATGGTAAAAAATGAGATAAACCATTTTGTTTGTAGTATTCTACATTCAGACCGTCTTCCGGCATGAAGTTGACCTTTTATTTAACAAATGCTACGCATTTATTTGCTGTAGATCGGCATTTTATTTTCCATCAATTATAATTTCAGTTTTTTAAGTATTTGTACATTTTTAGACGAATTTTCCGAGGTCTGGGACTTCGCATACATGTCAACTTGTGAGGTATCATGTCACCGACTTCGTTTTAATTAATCTGGTTTCTGTTAGAATCACGCCAGACCAGGGTTACACACGCTGCAGTCACGTCGCCGTGCTTTACAGAGTTATATAGTTTTGTATGTATTATATGTAATAGCAGGGGTGTAAGATTGTAGATTATATGTGAGATGAATAAAATGGGCTAGTTTGTGAAACAACTGTGTTTATTGCTCAATTAAGTCGCTTATGCTAGTGCCCCATAGTATACACATATCAGGGGGGTTGTCAGACACCGGGCGGGGGTGGGTAGACGTCAAACGACCAAAAAAAATTAAATGACATGTCAGATAAATTGGTGGTGTCCGGCAAATTTTGCCAAACATTTTATCTTACGTCAGATAAATTTGGTGGTCTCCTTGGCCAGTGTCATTTTATTTTATTTTGCGTCAGGTAAATTGGGTGGTCTCCTTGGCCGGTGTTAGATAACTTCAGTAGTAATAGCGTTCTACTCCGGGACAGTTTACCGGTGGAAGAGTTGAAGAGTAAAAAGTTCGTGAACTTTAACAAAAGGTTTGATAATAGCTTTATAAGGTAGTTGGTCCATGAACAATGTGCTTTATGCTTGAAATCAATGCCTTATTGTGACATTCAACTGTATTTG
>JAXIUW010223619.1:0-10483 GCA_035591015.1 Cephalothrix simula
TTGTAGACAATAGAATCATTAACAACCTAATTACATGTAATTACTTTATTGAGCGATTGAGGTGTTTAATTAGTTGATATACTACTATTTTTCATTAATTAATTGTTTAATAAAAAAGATATTATACATTTTGTTAGCAATACGAACGGATTTTTTTTGTCCTGTAGTATAGTTTTTTACTTCTTTGTTTTTATTTTCAATATAAATATTACAATTATATACTTCAAAGATAATGTGTCCATCTCTTTGATTAACGTTAGCCTTCAGGCTGAATCCTTTCAGCAATTTTAGCCTTCAGGCTGGTTTCTTTCAGCAATTACCCTTATTCGGAAGTTTAATCAGGTAAATTGAATTGAAACACTTAAAAATTTGGACATTACTGACAGCTTGAGTTGATTGACTTGCCTTAAGGAAAAGGATGGCTTTACCTGCTCAAGTACGCTTCAAGTGAACTTTAGCCTGAAATGATGTGACCGTCATGATTTGAAATCATGTTGAGATTTTGATTTGAAAGGCATCAATAATTACAATGATTGTTGTGTCCACACGCCCTTTTTGATTTTAAACAGGTGGACATCACTGGCTATTCAACGTTTGTCCACTTTTGGGCATAATGCTGAAGGGATCGGCTACTTTGGCCCAAGATGCGGGAACTCGAAATGGGATAGGATGTCACAGGTGATCATTTGTTGATCCCAAAATCTTGAAGTTTCAAATTTATTGATGTTGTTCCATATGAGTGCTTCATCGAAAACGTGGGAAAATCCTGCCCAATTTTCTGACCTTCCCGACCTGCTGTTTGGATCGTAGACCAAATCCAATGCTTTATTTTAAAAGGCCAAAATGTACCCTTTTTGGATTATCAATCAAAAGTGCTGTCAAAAATTATAACGATGGCTCTATCAAATTTAAGCCGTCATATTCTATAGTAATGTGTTCTTCCCCTGGTTGTTCTTCAAATTTCAAAAACTAAAAGATGCCATACATTTGGTCTCTGGCTTTAGAATCCACCAAAAAATTATTAAAACTCCCAAAAAACTTAAAAATTAAGTCATTAAATCTGAAAAGGAACATCCTACTTCGAATCATTTTGTCTATATGAAAATTGAGAAGATCTCCTTCTTTCTTTCGGGTTGCTGGAGATTTCGGATATATTTTTTGCATTTATACATTACTTATTTTTATTCATTGTGTTTTCTATTTCTTTTTCATCTTGAAAAATGTTCAGTCAATTTTTTTCAAGTTGATGATGTTAAATATCATTTAGCTTTTGTGGGAACTAATCAATGATTTCCCGCCTGTGTTTATGTACCCCGCCATTTGTCACCGGGAATGATTATCGAATCTTGTAAATTGTCAATAACCTGAAAGGTAAGGTTTGCCGGCTCTCGGCCAGTGTTTAGTTATTTCTTTTACTGGTACGTGATTAGAATTGCTTCGACGCTAGTTCCTTTTAAAAATGTGTTAGTGTCGATTTTATGAACAAATGGATCCTATATTTTCATCAAGATTCAAGAATAAACTCACGAATCTTTTTTATGCATGCATCTTTTTTCATCATAATTTAAACATGCATCTTTTTCATCATCATTTTACCAATGATCGTTTTCATAATCATTTAGACCGCCTATGTCTTTGTTTATCGCCATGCACCTTATAACGATGTACTGTTTTCATCGCTATCAAAATAGCTTTAAATATTTTGAATATTAAAAGTATAATGCTTGCATAAATAAAAGGGTAAAGGATTGTACAGACATCTTCGTCACTAGAGGGTGAATAATTTTATGAATTTTGCGCCCCGGCGCTAAGTTGGGCACATTCATTTCTACTTGTGAACGAAAGATCCTCGGTGCGCATCACGAAGTTTCCAGTCTGGCATAGGTGTCGATTTCATTCTATTATTCGCTCATCCTTGATTTTCTTATAATTGTTTTGCTTTCAATCGGTAAATACAATACTTTACCAAGACATTTCCTTATTGTCATCATGTTTCTCTTTATACATCGTAGTTTATTGTTTTGGATTTTTATTTAATGACAATGACTGCTTTTACAGGTATTTAAATGCCAATAACGACACTCATCTCAATTACCGGTTTATGTGTGCACATTTTGCGCACTTCACTTAATGTATACTAAAGTTGCGCGCATGTTTTCACTTGCGCCCACAAGATCTTTAATTGCGCACACCATTAAAATTCCACTCTGGTGACGTTTTTTCTTGCTCCTTCGTTCCTCCGTTAATGTCTCGTTATTGGTTTGTTTACACATTTTATACTTAACCCAGACATTACCTTGTGTCTTATCATGTTTTTCTTTAATAATTTACTCTTTTAAATTTTTTATTTGACTAGACTGCTCATTAGCATGATCTCCATTACTCGATTTATTTGTTACATTAACTTAGTCTAAATCAAAGATTTTGAATAATAAAAACTAAAAGTGATTTGTCTCCAATGATTCCAATAGACTACGTATAAAGTCCTGAGAAAGTCCTCTAAATTTTACATTAGACTTTGCGTTATTGTTTATGAATAATTTCTGTATTTCTAGGATAAGTAATCGAAACCATCTTCCTCGAAGTCATTTATATTTTTAGGAATTTTGCAGGTGTTTTAGATTTTATTATTTCCATGTGAAATTGGGTTCCGACTTTTTTAGAAACCGCACACTTTGCGACACTTTCTAAATTACACAACTAAAGAATTTGAAAATTTAATTTCTAAATGAGTTTAGTGCCATTAAAGAGATCAGCACTTGTAGAATTTACAGATGAAACAGATGGTTATTTCCCTTTTCAAAAAATTAAGAATTTGAGAAAAACATCTCTCTTGAGTTTTAATTCATTTTTCTGTTTGACATTTCTTTTGTTTTGTAATCGAGATTAGTTTTCATATTTGCCAGTTACGAGTTGATTTTTACGATGTCTCTCGTCTCTCGATCAGTCACAGCAGCCGGGATTTCCCAACTCATTCACATTTAAAATGATTATGCGTAGAATCGTTGATGGGCAGTAGTTAGGGAGGGATGACATGCGCATTGGATATTGTCGCGCGTCACGTGACTGTCGCAAGAGAACAGGTGCTGATATTGAGTTGCATGATACAAAAGCGGGACGTGGTGTCCCGAACGTCGATACTTGTCGAATTGCTTTCTCCTCGTTGACATCGTTAAACATTTGCTCTCTGAAAATGATGAATACACATAAACAACCTCTTGGAATTCATCCTGGAATAAATCATGGGACTTACGGCCGGTATTCGCCCCCGTACAGACCCCCGGATCCAATGCGGCGCATGGGGAACTGTCATTCGGTATGTAGATCTATCTTGTAAAAATTTCATTTGTGTTATCATGAATTATAAATCCACTATTTCGTTTGATAACTGTTTGGGTGAAGTAGGTGTAAAAAGGATGTTTTATTCATACGATATCGACCTATTAGTTGAATCATTTCTCTGTTTATCACTTGGAGTTAGGATCCAGTTGAATCACTTTGGAACTTTAAAAGCTTTTCGTAACTTTAAAATTTTTGCGAAATGTCAATTAACTTTCGCACTTCCGTTTTTATGTTCCAATGGTTTGTAGATGCTTTATTATTTGTGCCAGTATGCTTTTTAACTGTTAAGATCCACATTATAACGTTTCTTTTCAATTGTTTGTTAATTGTTTGAAATCAATCTTAAATAGTTTGGCAACTTTAAAGCTCTAGAATTTTTCTTCCACCTTCTTTTAACAAACAATTAGTTGTTGCGCTAACACTGCGCGCTTTTACATTTATTATATTTCATATCATTCCAAAAAGCTCTAAGGTATCATTGAAGCATCAGATCTTTGCTTTTTCTTGTTTTTGAACTTACAGATTAGTGATGCATTTCAAAGATATGCTTATATAAAATTTATTCACCTGATAGTATTTGATAATGTGTTGTTAATGTGGATGTAACTTCTCATATATATGTCACATAGCATATAAGACTGTAAGTGTGGCTCAGATACAAATTTGAAGTCCCTTTTGATTATAGCATTACGCTTAATCCGGATTATAAACGATATCAAAGTCCCAAGACATGATAATCTGACAACTCAAGTGCCATAAATATCTCCATCTCTTTCTGTGAAACTTTGTACTATCCTTCTGTATCCTTGAACTTATAATCCCTACCTTCATATACTTATCATATATGATGTTGCACATGTAATGATCATCTCTTGGTGCATGCTATTACGAGCACTGTGCAATATATCATATGCGCCGTAGGGGCACATAACCAAACTTTTAGCTAATCGCGCTTGTCGAATGCTACGTAAATCAGAAAAGTAAAAAGTTTCAAATCAAAGAAATGCTTCCAAAATTCTTATCTTGTTCCTTTTTCATGTTTATAATCTTATTACGCAAGGGGCCGGAAAATTGAAATCAAGCTTAGGGTTCCCAAAAATGTACCCCCACCTATGTTCTAGGAAACTATAGAATTTACCCCCATAAACTATACATGGATGGATAGGTAATGACTTATTGGTAAAGAATCTGGATATTAAAGTTTTATGATGTCATAGTGGCGCCCCCTAGCGGCGAAGAACTGAATTACGCCTCAGAGTACAGCCTAGACCGATAGAGAGCAAAAAACCGATTGCGGAATTGGAATAAGCAAACCATTTCTACCTAAGATAGGTAGGTTTCATTTGTCAAAATAACGCCCTATGATGTCACGCCGCCATTTTGATCACGTATCAGCACCAAAATATGACGGTATGACGTCATAGGGCGTTATTTTGAAAAACGAAACCTACCTATCTAAGGTAGAAATGGTTCGCTGATTTAAATTCTGCGCTAATGGTAAACGTTGTACTCAGGAGGCGTAATTCAGTTTTTCGCCGCTAGGGAGTACCACTGCCACTATGACGTCATAAAAATTTTAATACCCGGATTCATTATCTACAAGTCATTACCTATCCATCCATGTATAAATTGAGGGGGGGGGGGTAAGTAAATTCAATAGTTTTGGAGAACATAGGTGGGGGGTTCATTTTTGGGAATCCTAAGCTGGTTTTCAATTTTTCCGGCCATTTGTGTACTATCTAATAATATCATATATATATATTATCGATTTTGCATAATTTTTATATTTTAAGCATTAATATTCATACATTTATGTTTTGAATTTTTGATTTTTAATCAGTCATTTCATGCTGTAAAAATTTTAGCATAAATTTTATATTTCACGGTCAAATATAAAATCAACTTGGCATTTGTGTGAATTAATTGAAACGAACCCAATTTCATCCTTTTAGCCGTTTAGTCATAAACATTTACTTAAACAGTGTTTTTTAGAATCACCATTCAATTTACGGCTTAATTGTCTTGTTTAACAATGTTTGTAATTGAAATATGTGACGCGTAAAAGCGCCATTTTACTGTTTATTAATTGCATTCGGATGAATCTAATTGATTATCTTTTTTCTAATGCAAGCATGAGTGGAGAACCTTTTGTTTTGAATACATGCTATAGATTTACAATATCCCATTTTGTAATGTAATTGATAATTTTCCGCTTATGTGTTAAGCGACTTTTGCATCAATAGGACCTGCTACATCACACGTGTCGGATTTTCGCCTTATTATCCTAATTTTATTTATTTCTATTTTACAGGGAAACATATTTGGTGGTTTGGATGATAGCTTATTGGCAAGGGCCGAAGCTTTGGCGGCCGCCGACATGACGAAAAACTCGCCCCCAGGGCTCATGAAACCAGAAAGTCTCTACGGACCAACCGATATGAATCATCACAATTCGATGTCAGGGCCAAGAACACAAATGCCGCTTCATGGTTTTCCATCTCCGTCGGACACCATGCTCGATCAAAACTTCGCTCCTGCCTCAATGTCCTTGACCTCAATGAGCATGTCAGAACAACACATGCATATGGCAAATCACTCATCCGCGACACCTTCTCATCATCAAATGTACCCGCCTACGTATACTCATCCAAATATGGTAAATCATAATCATCACTTAGCCAATCACAATCAAGGACCTCATAGTGCCATGCATGAACAAGACTGTGATCCGCGTGAACTTGAAGCGTTCGCGGAACGATTTAAACAAAGGCGAATCAAATTAGGCGTTACACAGGCTGATGTAGGAGGCGCTTTAGGAAAACTTAAGCTTCCAGGAGTTGGATCACTGTCACAGAGTACAATATGCCGTTTCGAATCACTGACTCTTAGCCATAATAATATGGTTGCTCTTAAACCAATTCTTCAAGCTTGGTTAGAGCAAGCAGAAAAGGAAGCGAGAGAACGCAAAGAAAATGCTGAAATGATGGGCATTAATGGGGATAAAAAACGCAAAAGGACATCTATTGCAGCGCCTGAGAAGCGCTCACTTGAAGCTTATTTTGCCATCCAACCCCGCCCATCGGGTGAAAAAATTGCCCAAATAGCAGAAAAATTAGACTTAAAGAAAAACGTTGTGCGAGTTTGGTTTTGTAATCAAAGACAAAAACAAAAACGTATGAAATTTGCAGCAATGCAAAGGCATTAGATCTTCTATTTTAAACTTTTTATTTAAATTTTGTGTGCATTTGTGCGTGTGTGCAATGATTCCGGGAGATTGGTGCAATATTTACTGGAAACTGTGAGAAATGGACTCAAAACAGTCAACCATAATTTTATTGTGTTTGTTATTTAAACTTTTTAATAAGTGCTGCTGATTTTATGAAAAAGGTAGTTTAGGTAAGAATTGCATTTATTATTGTCGGGAGATCCCTTTTTTGATTTTTGCTATCACCCTTTTAACCTTATCCCCCATCAACTTGAGTGATATTCGACTTAACTCGGATACGCGCTTCCAGTACCAGTTTTTCGACTAACTGGTTAGGTTACTCGGGGGACTTGGTGGTTAAGTCTGGACTACATCTAGCTCCCAAAGCCATGTCATAGACCTGCTAAATAATCTAATTTACAATTGTATGAAGTCATAATTAATATTGAAGGAGACAGAGCTGAAATTGAACAGAACACTCTGAAGGCTTCAGTCATACCATTCTTTTTCCTGATAATACTACATGTACTAAAATACATACATATCACCCCTTTTCCTATTCAATCCAAATGAATAAACATGTGTCATGTCAAATGATGTCAAATTGAATATAAAAAAGGTGTCCCAGTAAACTAGATACTATAAATACCATAATCTCAGTTTTCACTTGATTATACTTTTGAATAAATTAATGTTTAGTCATGTTTTATATTTTTCACCTGCATTATTATTATTTTTATTTCAATATTCCATTTAATTTTCCATTTTATACACGGTGCAAACTTTATAAACAATATTGTATTGTTTTTAATCAATATATTTTAATAATAGTTTTTTACTTCAAAATCATTCCATTCTATATCAAAAATCTTCCTGTATATCATCTATATTATTATCTAGCAGTTTTGTCAGGATGACTTACGTTTTATTTAAACCTTTCTTCACGTTTCTTTATGTGTTGAGGGGACGTCACTTTGATTTTTTAAAAGTACAGTCTAGAAATGATTATACATAAAATTTTTATAACAAATTTACTTCAAATTATTACTTTGATTACATTTTTTACAAACTTATTACATCTATTACAAATTAATACAGTTTTTATTACATTTAATTCAAATCAATAACTTTTATTACAAATTATAAAACGTCTACCTGTTTGGCAGATTAAAAAAAAACAATTTAATAGGTCAAAGCGGGTAAAGAGTTTTATAAATTAGTAATAGCATGGCTTTTTTGGGGCTATACGAGGAAGTAGCGCACTCTGGGCTCACGCCCCTCGTGCCCAACTGCCTCGTATAGCCCCCAAAAGCCATGCTATAACTCTTAACTTATTACATCTATTTATTGCAAATTATTACTTCTATTACCAATTACTTTTATTACCAATCATTACTTTTATTACCAACCAGTAATTTTGCTGCAAATTATTACTTTTTGCCAATTATTTTTTTACTTAAAATTATTACTTTTATTACTTTATTACTTTTATTGCGTAGTTACGGCACACCAAAAGTGGAAGTGATGTCCCCTTTGCAATCCTTTGCTATGTAAACCAAAATAGCATCGTAAAATTCTATTTAAAATTTTATTTCTGTTATTTTTTACAGCACATGCACCAGACATTTTTTGTTTTTAAAGTTAACAGATTTGCCCATGTTTCCTCTTAGCACAAGATTGTTGCTAGAAGCTAGTTACTAGATGTATTGATTACATAAAATATTCAACGAAAACACCCACAGTGAGTTGAGTAAGAAGGTCGTTGGCTATTATGTTATCTTTATCATCTGATAAGTTCTGTGTGATACTCTGTGACAATTCTATAGAAAAGAATACTGCAAAAAGTAGGAACACTATCTGAACACAAAAAGATGTTCTAATTGTCCCACTTGTTCTAATTGTGAACTCTAGAACATCTGATGGACATGGTTAGGACATATTAGAACATTTATCACGCCAGCATATCACGCTTAGAACATTAAACATCTTTCAGAACACTTTTGAGCATAACAAAACGTTTCTAGAACACCAGGTGTTCCACTGATGCGTCAGTAGAACATCAGGTGTTCTAGAGATGTTTTTTGATGTTCTGAAAGATGTTAAATGTTCCGAAAATGACCTTTATAGTGTTCTATAAATGCTTAAAATAATGTAGTGTCTCACATATGTTCTCAGTGTTCTAAATTAAATGTAAGTGGTACAGTTAGAAAATATTTTTTTGTGTTCCTGTTTGGCCTTTTGATTTTTCAGTGAAATCAATGGAGAACAAATACATGTAGAATTAATCTTTAAGAAACTTAATTTTGAAAAAAAATTTTTTGCACCCTAAATTTCCATTTTTATAGTAGAAAATCAATATTTTTCTAAAGATTTTTGGCTTCAATTGCCTTTTACCATAACAGTGGGTTTTAAAAGTTTAATGTGACATTCTAAAGAATAAAAAACCATTATTGTTAATTAATTTAGCGACCATTCTAAACTAATTGACCCCCTGGTGCATTTAGTGTCATTTTCTATTTCTTGTATTTATATTTTGCGCCATTCTTTGTTAATGAACACGCGATATGCATTTAAGTGGCTAAAAACTGTTTTTTGTTTTCTTCCTTAAGGGCCTTATGTGGGAAGCGTGCTAAATCCTCTTCAATTTTTCCATATCCATATTTTGCCAATTTGCTACATTATTTCTGCGTGAGATTCCCCAAAACCATGGTGTTGTTCATGAAATTAGTTGATGGGGCGCTAATATAATAAGTACGGGCAAATTATATTAGATTGATCTCTTACTGCCATGCCAGAATTATGATCAAGTTTTGCGGTAATGGGCAATGTGTGATCACATTGTATTCCTTGCTGTTTCATCTCCTGTCCTAACAACCTGCTAGTTGTATTAAAGCAAATGAGCAGTATTATTTCCTAACAGTTACATGTATACTTGCGCATTTTTTTCGTACTAAATTTGCGCTAGTATTTTTTGCGCAAAAGTTTGCGCAAAACACAGTATTTGTTATGTATTCTGGTATAATGCGCATGCGCACTTTTTTAAAAATTATATATATTTTCTTAAATGTCGCTCATTTTGGTCACATTCGTTATGTGCAATATATGTGCAATCGTCAAGAGTGCAATATATTTCGGGTAGAGTTAATCTTGTCATATGTGTAATGATGATCTCTTTATTTTTGTTTTTTTATTATTTTGTTTTACATGGCGAACTTCTCCCACCGATTTTCGTCCCATTCTTGTATATATTTGTTTATTTTTACTTTTGATCTAATTCCTCTAGCGGGAGAAAATCAAACTAGAGCTATATGAACAAAATTTTTGTACAGAGATTTGGTATATATGAGCGAATTATTTAAATGTAGGTCATATTATATGCACTATTTGACGTAAAAATTCTATTGTTTTGTATGTGACCTGTCTGCAGCCGCTGCGTCTGAAAAATCGATACTGTGCTGGAGAGAGTTCAAATACGACACGATTCGGTTTTCCGTCCAATTTTGTATATTAAAATAATGTACATAATTACAATTTCTCACGTCATATTATACATAAAATTAATATTAAATGTAAAATTTTGTATATAAAAAGAATTATAAATATTTATTTAAATGAATAATTTGTTAAATATTACACAGAGTGTACAGCATGGAAAATGCGGTTTATAAGATGTGAAATTGAAAATAAAAAATTCAATAATATCTAAATTTTATATTATCATTTTTTAAAGTATATCTCATTTCTCGGCAAGATAATTTGATAAAGAATAAGTGAAATCCAAAGAATTAATACATGTACCTCTTTTTCAAGAATGTCTAATTTTGGCGCAGTTTGAAGTAGTGGTAGTGATAGAAATGTACAAAAAAGTGTTGTTATAAGTGACGGTTATAATAATACTGTATATTGAATATATACTGCTAATTGATAAATCTGTTC
>JAXIUW010223730.1:0-10481 GCA_035591015.1 Cephalothrix simula
GGGTTGTTGTATATCAATTCGTCTCGAAGAAGCTATTCAATTTCGGTAAGAACAAAATGATTGATTAGGGTTCTATTATTTTAGTGTCGACTAACAATCCCAATCTACTAAAAAAAATACCTGCTTATTTATAGGATTTTAAAATTTTAATGGGTGCTGCCATTTTATATTTTCTTTAACTTTATTTAATTTCTTTGCTGTTGCTAAACAGCAGGTCTTGGATATTTGATTCTTCATAGATGGAGGAGAAATTTTTCAAAACAACCATCAAAAAGGAATTGATTCAAAGGGGAAGTATGCTTGTTCTCAAAATGAATCATTAATAAACCTCTTTATTTGTGGCGGAGTGTGGTTCCCTCATAGTTTTTGTCTTGATATTAATGAATTTCTATGAGATTTTCTGTGAGCGTTAACCCTGATATTTGAATCAGTCTTTGGAATCCATAATTTTGTTAGACTTGCCGCTCTTCTCTTCTGGCGCCAGCGCCGGTGTTTTACAATTGCCGTTTGATCGACTTTACCTATAAATTACGGGGTCTACTACATGCATTTGTATATATATTTTCAGCTATTGGTTCCATTTTACGATGTAATCTTGGTAATCTCTGAGAAAAACAGAATTTGAGAATTGTTTTACATAAAATATTTAATATCATGGTGTTGCTCTTGTTTGCACTAGAATACCTCCCCTTGGAATGCTGTCTTTATTTCTCAATGGGTAACTCTATTCTAAGTCCTTCGGGTAAATATCTAAAGGGCGCGGGTTAGATCCCTGGGTCCGCTGAGTGCTCTCGGGGTCTCAATTTTCCTTTGTATAAATCAGCTTTAATGTGCTCCTTTTTCCTCTGAAAATTTTGGCGCCGCTGCCACTTTTTGACTGGATACGGACTCTACCAGAGTTACATCTGATTCTACTAGTGGTGTAAATTAATCTAGGCATTCTCGTCATCCTGATACGGGTCTGCAAACAGAGGATCTAGTTATTATATACCATTATCCAATGCTTTGGCCGTCGTAGGCTCTTTTTAAATTTATCCTGCTGTCTATTGCTGGCTTATTTGATTGTGGTAAAGAGATGAGTAAATAGATAATATTTTGCAAGCCAGGTGGTTGTCATCACGTATCTCATTAGAATCCCATTCGAGACTAATCTGCCATTCATTCAATATCATCATTCAGTGGCACTGTAGGATTTATTGATATAAATTAACCTTTACTTGCAGGATATGGCCCATAATAATCAACAAGAAGGTATCTAACCCTATGGGTAAATTTTCATACCCTATTCAAAATTCCATTAGATCTTGTGAATCCATGATATCTTACCTCAAACGTAGAATATTAACATTTGATCATGTATTGATTAAACTAGTGTCGACATCACTCCATCTCACTCTGACACTCTGAGAGGTCTCATAAGCTGATAAGGAATCCCTTTGATAATAGGTACCAAACGAATACCTGTAACACCTGTACTGAGAAAATGTTAATGCGGGCAATGTTTTTAAAAAAAAGATATTGTTTTGAGGTATCGAATTGTCTGTACTTTGTAGTTGTGGTAAAAGAGCACGGTTTTTAGCTTAGAAGCTACTTGAGCTAGACTAATAGGTATGTCATGTTTTAATGCAAGAGCCATATTTTGAAGAAAAAAAGATATTGATTAGTACTGAAGTTGATGAACGCAATGAAAGTATCGAATTGTCTGTTGTTGTTGTAAAGGAGCACAGTTTTTAAGTTAGAAGTACATAAGCCAGACTTTAGGTGTATGTCTGGGCGGTGAGCCCTTTTTGAATCGCCATGAAAAATATGATGTGGCGTTCAATTCTAAAGTGTAGATTATCTTATGTCATCATAGCATTTTCTCATATTTCTAAAGTGTAGAATATCTTATTTCATCTAGCATTTTCTCATATTTCATCTTAGCATTTTCTCCATAAAAAGTTTAGTAGTAGGACTGTAGCAGAGCAGCTTTGTCATGTTCTCCATCTAGAATAGACACATGTTTCTTTATGTTTCAACAGAGAAAGTTTAAGTCATCAACTTGTAGCTATATTTTGAAACGATTCTTATTTCTAAGACGTATCCTAGAGAGAATCAATAAAAATACAATTCGTTACTGATGAGCAAGAAGAGTGCTGACATGAAGCCAATAGCGGTATCAGTCTTGTTTTCTGTGGCTTTCCCCTTACCAATCCTTGCTAATTACGTTTCGAAAATCATTTTGTGGTATCGAAATTATCTTGCTAAAAAGGTCGTCTGCTTTTGAATTTATGTTATTAAACATATCATGCAACTATTATTTGTCTTCTAAAGAAGAGATCAAGTTACGTCTGCGAGATACTTCGGTATAATAAGCTTAACATTTGGAAATCAAAATGTCAACACTTTAGTTTTGTTTTATATTCTTTGCATTTTTATCCTGAAGACTTCAGTGAGGGTGTGATCCTTACTCACAAAAGGCTATCAAATTTTTCCCGTTATTTTTATACATCGTCCTGTTTTTCTAGATCTAACAACTATAGAAACGGTGCCTTCTAGCTTTTCCCCGTATTTGTTAAGAATTGGTTTAACCATGGGTTTAACCAATCTAGTGGTTCATGTAAAAACTATTAATTGTGATTCAAGACGCATCTAATTATTTTTGATTTCATTATTTTTTTGTTTTGAAAATTTTCCATTTTTTGGTTTTTAAGACTCTTTTGAAAAGGAACTGATCCTATTTTTAAAATAATTGGATGATTTTTTTCATTCATTATAGCAATACCAAAGTCCAAAGATGGAATAGGATGGTATTATGTAGGCTTTATGCAAGCAAATGAGGTGTTTGAAGCAACCTGCTATGTAGCAAACATTCTGTTTCCAGACAAAATCGCACAAATTACTTTCCTTTCTTCTTTTCTCATGTTATCCTACAAAATCCGCTCCTCCCCCCCGAGTTCATTGTGAATTATTCTTATAACCCCAGCTCTCATCCCATGATGCTAATTACAAAGAAAATAAAATCAATGCTCACACTGAGAAAACGAAGTGATAAAGTATGCATGATTCTGCCACAAGCATTCTTTACCATAAAAAGAAACACATCTTCATTCTTCAGGGGATAAAAGCATCACAAAATAAAAAAAACTCTTTACTGTGTGTCGCCTACATGTATACACATTGTGTTTTTAATATGTCATTCAGACATTACATACTCATTGTCTTTGCTTCTAAACCACTACCACAAGGTTGATCTCACAATTTTTATGTCACAAATTTAGTTTCCAAACAATATTAATGTACTAGTATTTCTATGCCCCTAATTTATACAACAATTTAGCAGTAATTTAGGTTAGATTTCTGTTTGACTAGCTTGGTGGCTTATATTGATTATCTCATCTAATTTATCAGGTTTCATGCGTTCTTTTTTGTGCCAAAGATTTTCTATATAATATACTCAATATATTTTTCCAGGGAAATATTATGTGATACAGCAGGGGATACAGCATATCTTACTGATATTGATATCTTAACCATGATTTTATAAATCCCTGAGTAGATCAGTATTAAGTTGATGAGTACATGTATTTATTTATAATCATTTTTATGCAAAAATGAAAACATCAGTAATATTGAAATTTTGATTAGATAGATTAGATATTAGATTAGATATTTATTTCCACTCAAAAAAAAGAATACAATTACAAAATTTTGAATATATACATAATTTGGGCCGAAAAATGAGTGGGGCCCAGCAGAAACTTGGGGGTCATCGAGGTTGGGCCCTTATAGGATCTTACTCTTAAAGACAAAAACATATTATCAATGTCCATTTGATATTATTCAATACCATAGGTGACAAATGAAAAAAATTAGATGAGAATTTAAAATACATGTATTTACAATACTGTATATACATAGAAATACAGTAACCCCCAATTAAAAAGACACATAAAACAACGCCCCCACCACCACCCTTGATCTCAACAAATGTTAAAATGTTTTATAATAAACAAAACATGCGGAGTATGCAAATTGGATTATTTGCTATCTTAATGTACTGTGATATAGGATTTAAGAATATATTTTTGCAATCGCTTTATAAAGATGTGACTTACGTTTAGGTGTTTCATTTCTATTGGTACTTTCGTCCATGCCATAACGGACGCTAATTTGATGCAAGATTTTGCAAATTTAGTGCCAGCAAATTCTAGATAAAAAATTTGATTCATTTCCACGAGTAATAATGTTGCCTTGTTTTGGCTTAAGGTAATTAAGGTAATTGCTGAAAATTTCGGAAAGATTTTTGGTCTTGAAGTCGAATGTAAAGAGGGACGTCTGGATTAAACATAGGTCTGGTCAAAATTTGTGCAAGAAAGTGTAGTCCAGGGGTCAAGAACCAAGATGCCTATAATTTGGTCATCGCTAAGCAGTGAAATACTATTTTTCAAGTTATTTTGTTCTATTTCCTTTCATGAATTGTACAGCATTGATTTGTCCTAACCTTCATAAGGCTGTTCCATTTTCTTCCGTTACCATAGTAACCTATCAGTTGTGGTTACTGAGCCTTTTCATTTATTCTAGCTGTCATATACACGATGCATGTTAGCTGTTGCCCGAGAATCCATTTTATAGGGGTGGGGTTGTCTAAAGTTTAGACAGTTTAGAAACATTTTTTTAAGATTAGGGAATACGATATACATCTTTCATCTGCTACTAATGATACATGATTGTAGATTTATGTACATGTATGTCGTCAACGTTATTTTCTTTTTTTCTCAAAATAGAGTGAGACTGTTTCAATTCTTTGTTCAAGCAATATAGGCCTTTTAGTTCCAGGTTCATGCTTATGATTGTTATTGAAGATTATGTAGTTTATAAGTACATGAAGATTGCTATAAATTGAAAGTAATTCGTCCACTAACTGCTAAATCTTTTGGCATTGTTTGTGGGCTGCAACTCTTAGAAATGTTCTGTACTGGTAAATCGATCCAAGCACAAGATTACAGATAATGGTATTTGACTGACCTTGCATTTAGCTGAAGTCATTTTGGTGCAGTCAAAAAACGCTTTGATATTGGCCACCATCAACCAAAGCATTGATTACAAATGAAATATGACATCATTATTCATATACCCTTTTCTTCACTTTGATGATGACAGCTGTTGGCTAATCTGGTGGTAAATCTACAACTTAAACCTTATTTTCCAGAACTGTTAGCATTAATGTCAATCTGAAGCATCTTGAAGGTGTCTCTGCTGTATCATCGAGCTCCATGACAGCCATTGTTAATTTACCGGTCTATACTTTTTATAGCAAAAACGAAAGAGGGAAGTATTCGTTTACTGGGTTGGGATTGAGTGTCCTTGCTAGGTATGTTTTGTTAGTAACCTGGTTACCTGTATCAGTAATCACTATCGCTGAATAGCACTCAGATCTCCGGAGTCCGGATCAGCAATTGGTGGTAATATCTGTCTCTATAAGGTGTTGGCTAAGAACCGTGTGTGCACTGCATGGATGTGGCAGGCAGCTTATCTTCGAGATATTACAGTTTTTCTAGACAATAGCAGACAAATATCATCCTTTTAATCCATTTGCGTAACTTATGATCCCTATAAAGTTTGTTTCATGTTTGTGTAAAATTGTTTCAATGGTAAGATAGATCATTCTAGTTTTACACAAAAAAAACATCTTCCTGATTTATATGAGTTGTTTGTTTTGACTTTCAGGGTTGATTGGTAGAACAGTGGATAATAAGTTTAAATGTTTTGAAAAAACACTTGACTGCTTCCATTTTGATATCTTCATTGGTATTTAAATCTTCCTTAATTATCATTTAGTTTCCTTAAAAAAATGTCATTGACCGTTTTTATGGTACAAAATAAACCAATGGGATCACTTTTCATTTTTGTGCACATCGAAGTATATTCTGTTCAAACCCGAAGATTACAGACTTCTTAGAAAAGTATGGTTAAAACAATTAACGATTAATCATTTGATCTCCTTTTAGCTCCTTTTTTAAAGATTTATTGGTGAAGAATATGATGACTTCAAACAGCTTGAAATAATTTGCCTTCATTTTTGTCAACGGTTTCTCTGCTTCTGTGCGTTATCGTCTCTTCTTCATAATCATCAAAGGCATCATCAAAGTGATGATTGAATAATCAAATGCTTCAATACATGTAAATACATTTGTGTCTTATCGACAGCCGCCTAATATTGTGAGCTAATCACGTCATGGAGGCTAAGTATCTCACTTTTTCAGAACCAGTCAAATGTAAGATGGTTCTTCATTGCCATCAAGGCCAACATATTGATCATATTGGCTTAGTATAAAAGACACCATTCAACCAAGATTAGTTATATTGCTATTATGAAGCAAGGACTTCTTTAATTATTCGATGGTTGTGGTTGAAGAGCATGAGAATTGATAAGATATTTCTTAGACATGTTCGAGGTTGGGTGTGGTAGTAAATACCCTGTGATATAATTATCATCAAATTACCCCGATTTCCGATTTTCCATTTTTGCACGTGATGCGCTGTTGAGCTTTATTTATCACCTTTCAATAGGGTGGTTTCAGTCCAAAGTTTTTCATACTTACTGGTTTGTTTCGCACTGATTATCTGCTATTGGTCCCAAGGTTTGCTTAATCCTCATGTTTTTCATTTGAAGGAGGAATATGACCTCTGAGATTCAAAATGAGCTTATGAATTCTTATAAACCTTATCAGATGTTCCAATTATCGTGTGTACCAATATCAATATTATATTATTTACAATATGATATCTATTTCGATTTGTTTGATGATACATATAAGTAGCTATTCATTTCACTGCAACATTGTCGAGTAATTAGATCTTGTGAAAAATATTGAAGATAGAATTTAGAACATTTCTAACGTGCGTATAATTTCTTTTTAAATTTTCATCGATTTTTCAGTAAATTCTTTTCTCCCTTCTTAATTAAATTAACAAAATCTTACAGAATCAAGAAGCAAATATGCTGGATTACAATCACTTAGTAATTATGTGCATTCATTCAGAAGGCTGTGGTTGTCATGGCTACATGACTTGTTGCACCATTCTCAGTTTTAACAGCAGGAAGATAAATTGGGTTTTGTTGCCAGGCACCCGTGCTATAATGTGACGTCAATGCATGGGCCAGGTTAATGGACTATGGTCTTCTGGTGGAATGAAAAAGTTTTCAAATTCATCCTGTAGTAGTCTTTCGAGTTGCTCTATGTTGAGAGCATTTTGCATGGTATTTTACCTAAGACGCCTTTCTTTATGAACCTTTTTAGCTATAGCTATGAAATTTTACGTCAATTTCTTATCTATTTAGTTAAGACCAAAGAAGTCGCATACATGATGATAGAGAGAGAGAGAGAGAGAGATATTAAAATTTACCGTGTAAGAAGTTACTTCGTTTCCATAGAGGATGGTGTAACCAAAGATTGATGATAAATATTATTATCAATCTTTGATGTAACTCATTTATATTGACTATTGTTATGCTCTTATTGAATTCATTTGCTAATATATGGATCTGAAAATGATATTATATACGCGTGGATATCAAGGTGGTATATTATATGATATGTAGTTTAGGTCAGTCAGAGTCAAATGCAGATAATTATCTGCATTTGTCAGAGTTCATAAGGCAGGTTTTCCGCAATGGTCCAAGATAATGATAAAAATGCTTTTATATGAAGAATATATGAACATTTGCGAAATGGATCAGTTACTTAACCAAGTTGGTTTGAAAACCTAATGTACATATATACTACATATTTTAACATGAAAAGAAATTTTACACATATGCGAAATTGATCATACATATACTGTTTATTAATTTTTTTCCATAATAGAACTTATACTTTTGACATTTTAAAAGAGAAATTTTAAGAAATATTTTAAAGAAATTTTATCTAACATTTGTAGAATGTACATAAAAACATCAACTTAATGTATTCAGAGATAGATATAACTTCAACTAAGAAGTTCTAATTAGTCAAAATTTTATGATTGGTTTTCTTTCATAACATAATTCCCAGATAATATACAACGCTAAGAAATATCAAAATACGTTCCTTGTGTAAATATACGTTTTAATAATTTTTTCCATAATAGAACTTATACTTTGGACAGTTTAAAAGAGGAATTTAAGAAATATTTTAAAGAAATGTTATCTAAAATTTGTAGAATGTACATAAAAAACATCAACTTAATGTATTCAGAGATAGAAAAAACTTCAACGAAGAAGTTCTAATTAGTCCAAAGTTTATAATTAGTTTTCTTTCATAACAGTTTATTAATTCCTAGATAACATACAACACTAAGAAATGTCCTCATGTAAATATACTTTTTAATCATTTGGGAATTAATAGTTGGAGCAATGTTTATAGCTCCTCGTTTAAAATTAGAAATTTTGTAGGCCTATTTGGTTATATTTTGGTAAGATTATGCAAAAGAGAGAATGAAATTGCTTTAATTGTAGACTTTAATGGTCAAGTTTTTTAATGGTTTTTACCGTCTTTCAACTTGATTTTGTAAAAAAAGAGAATTCTTTATAATCAAAAGATTTTCCTTTAAAAAATTCCTGTACCTAGTCTATGGAAATGTTATTTGTGAATAAAGGGAATGTTTTTAAAATAATAAGAAAATCAACCTTATTCATTATAATGTATAAAAAAAATTAAAGCTAGAAAAGTTATACCTCTGCTTTTTCCACCATCAGCAGCCACAATTTTCTGAGTAGTGAGCTACACTATTTTTGTAGAGCATCATTGCTATGATAAGTGACATTGTCATCTTGAATGACCTCGAAACGTTCTGCTGCTTATACAGCGTGTGGTTAATTCGGTCACTGTACCAACTACAGCATTGTTCTATTATTGTCGTATTATTCATGAGTTGTATTTTTGAAGGGAGCTTGTTACGTCTTGAAGATGATAGCTTAACTATCATTGTGGTTTAACATTGAGATAATATTCGATGATTCCAAGAGATCTTCAGCCGTCCAATACTTTGTGTGCAGGGATTCAAATGTGAATGAGTGGTTAAAACACCGCCAAACCATCGGGTTTATTCCCAATATAAATTGGAATCAGCAATTGTTTCCGTCATATCTTTTTGAATAGTTTATTTTACGTGTATTTCTACATTCGTATAAAAAATATAGCCATTAATCAAATCAGCTTCATTTATGTTGTCCATGTTTCAGCCTATGTTGTTTTTTTTTATTTATTTTAATTTTAAACTTTATTTATTTAAAAAAGAATAGCATTCGGTTGACAAAAAAGTACGGAGTACTTATCAATGTGTCTCTCGAATCATTTTCGCCTATGTTGTAAATAATTTCCGGTAATTTTTTTTCTTTCAATTATTTTCTGATAAAAACTTTTTTATATTTTCAAGTCCGACGCAAAGATGGTGTTAGATGTGATAGCCCGTATGGAGGATACCGAGCCTTTTTCAGAAGAATTATTAGCTGCAATGAAAAGGCTATGGGTTGATAGTGGTGTGCAAGAATGTTTTGGCAGATCAAATGAATATCAGTTAAATGATTCAGCGAAATAGTAAGTTTTTCAAAATTGTAGTATTGAGTTGAAGACTGATGGACATCTTGTTGCAAATTTTTAGGAAAGAACAAATAAATAGCATGATAGAAATGATTTTAAATAATTCTGTCTAAGTTCTTTTTACATAAGCGATCATAAGCTATCAAATGTCGTGATAATTCGATTAAACAAATTTGTTGTTTGTTATAGATTTTTAATGTTAAATTTAGAAACAAAGGCTAACAAAGTTAATATTATCCTTTGTTAGAAACAAACATATGAACTAATAAAATATAAATTCATAAATGGGACGTCAACTTCCATTGGGCGATTTCAAAGTCCCGTCGAACTATTTTGGTCACGTGACCTACGTTTTACTACGAAATACTATCGGAACAATTCATTTATGCTTATTCCTACGGTTATATATTGTTAAATAAAAGTATAACAGAATGCATAATATAAAGTCTATAATGGTGTAATTGATCGCTAAAGAAAAAAATTAGAAATTTAGAGAGTTAGAAAATGATGAATATCTGTTCTCATATACATGTCCTTTGCTGACGTCACATCTTGTCGTAAAATCTGCTGTACAATTAATTACAGTGTAGTAGCAATTTACATAATAAGGGTGTTCTAGAGTCACCATCACTGGCGAAAATATTCCCCTGCGAACAGATATCAGATCGCTGAAGCTTTGTAATATTATGTATAAAAATATTTTGAATAAAAATGTTACGGTTCCTGCAGGGGTGGGTTGTCAGATTAGTTTCATACTCCGACCTATTTGGGGTGGTTGATAGGGAATATCGATTAAAAGTCTGGTACTGTGCGATGAGGTATTGGATTATCAAGGTTAATTGTCAAAACAAAAAGCAAAGTACTTATCGAATACAATAGAAATGCCAACCAATTTATGTGAAATCATGTGAGGCATTA